>JAYESA010000006.1:137446271-137725346 GCA_036927795.1 Iris macrosiphon
ATATTGTCAGCGACCGTCACGTCATCGAAGTCCAGGAAAAGAGCATTGGTATCTATCAGGCATTGGATGTACCTATTCAGGGTATCGCACTCCTGCGTTGGTTGATGGACGTAGCGGTAGAAGTGACAATACTTTGGGTTGGCAATTTTCGCCGCCTTAGGCTGACGTCTGACGTCGGGGAGCCAGATTTTGCCTTCCTACATCAGCATGTCGAAGATGGGTTTGACATCAATACCTTCAAAAGAGTAAGTCTCATTTGGTTTTTGTCACCCTCACATTTTCACTCAAGGGTAGTTTGGTAATTGACTTAAGTAATTTTAATTTTAGGATTTGTTGTATTTAAATATTGTGCATACAAGATTTATTTAATTGTTGTATTATTTGTTGATTGCTAGTTGTAGATTTATTTTAGACTTGTGTAGTGGACCTAACATATTTTATTAGATGCATGAACCAATATTTTGGATGAGTTTAGTTTGAGCCCATGAAATAGGCCCATGGATTAGGAGGTTGTATTAATAAGAGAAACTATTAGACTATAACCTTCCCTCCCAAATTAATTTTTTTATGAGAGGTCCCAAGGGGTAATTGAGATATTTTACATAGCTTGGGAGTGGGGTATATGGCCGGTCATGCTAAAGATGAGAGAGAAATCATTTTACTTCACCAATTCCTAATTCTTTAGATCTAAATTTTTTCTCTTTCAATTTTCTTCATTCCCTCATCATTCCTCCACCAATTCTTCATAAATTCCTTCTCTAATTCTCCATTGAGACTTCTACATCAAGGATCTACAAGAAGGAAGAAAGAAGCAATGAGGAGGAGGCCAAGATCTACAAGGAGAGGAGCTACTTTATATTTGGAGACTTTTTATTGGGAATCCATCTCCCAATAGGTACATTTCAGTTTTCTCCCTTATAATAGACTCTATATCTGAGATTTAATCATGATAAATCAACCCACATGCATAGGCTACCCATAGAAATTAGTTTTAGGTTCATCGGAGATCTACGGTGGAAGTTATATACATTTTTGTGCCAATTTTGGGAGAATTTCGAGATTGGCACATGTAGTAGTTATTATTGGGTCTAATAGATCTAAATGACATTTGTGACTAGTGTCGTGTCCATAATTGGGTACGTGCAGGCCGTATCTCGTCAATTTGACAACACGGGTTAATTTTAGGGGTTTTTCTTTGACACGGGGCCTTGTGTATATCACATTCTGACACGGACACGTAGTTAATCTAATTACTATACGTATTATTCATAATTAGTGTATTAGACTTGCTCGTGTCCTCCGAAATGCGTTTGGTTGTGTGTTAGAGCCGTATCGTAAGCGTATCATAGAATTAGTGTGATACGGGTGCCGGTGCACTCCACGTGTTTGGTTTATTGTCCTCTTTGCTATACATACATGTGTATTTATATATCTAGATGATATATATATGATATGTATATGTATATAGTAGTGTATATGAGTTTGTGTATATGTGTGTGTCTATTTGTGTATATAATAGAGTATATATATATATATATATGTGTGTGTGTGTGTGTGTGTGTGTGTGTGTGTGTGTGTGTACTTGTGTTAATATGTATATGTGTATATATATATGTGTTGTATCTAGATATATGTGTGTATTAGTGTTTACTTATATATATATATGTTGTGTTTATGTATATATATATATATATATATAATGTTATACATAAATGTGTAGTATTGTGTTATGTGTAGGTGTCTGTGTGTGTTTGTGGCTGTGGTTATGTTGGGTTGTGTTGGTGTGTGAGAGGGAGCAATTCACAGTGCGTGAGTGCTGCATCAGTTCAACACAGGAAGTTCACCTCGAGGTAGTGAGGCTTCGTACAGATCGTGCACAGCAAGGGCAAGGAGTTCAGCAAGCTAGGTGTGCTATGTTGTGTAGAGGCAACTGCAAGTAGCAGTTTGCAAACACAGTGCATTCGTGCACAGCAGACCGGGTTCAGTCCTACATCAGTGACTTAACAGAGAAGGACCACAACAAGGCTTAGTACACCTCTTGCGCATTCAATTGAAAGTAGTTCCAGCAAACATCAACATGGAAGAGCCACTGCACTGCTCAGGTGTGCAGTAATGTCAGCAGAGGAGACTGTACAGTATCTGAAGGTATCACAGTGTATCAGCCACTGTGCCCGTTCAGTTTCAGTAGTTCAATTGGGTTTTGTATTGAGGTATCAGTGTTTCAGGTAGCAGTACCAGTGTCAGTCGGGTTCCAGTTTCAGTAGATAGGTTAGTATTAGTTAGTTTAATGTTAAGTTATGGGTTATTGAGATATTATGTTAGCTAGTAGTATTGTTAGTTTGGTTATTGAGATATTGAGTTAGCTAGTAGTAGTTAGTATATATATATATATATATATATATATATATATATATATGTGTGTGTGTGTGTGTGTGTGTGTTAGTATGCTAGTAGCTAGTTAGCTACATATAAATATATATTTGTATTAGTTGATATTGTATAGTAGTTAGTTATGTATACTATTGGTGTCACGCCCAGTCCCAAACGTATGGGACCAGACACGTGGCAATGGCCAGCTAGTACGACTCCGCAGGACTTTCCAATTTAATGGACCCGACGAAGCGTACTTATGCTGTCCACGGTCAAGTGATCCAATTAATAATCTAATTCTAACATGCAACAAGTAAACTAAATCTCAATCCATGGTAAATAAATCTCAATAAAGAATGATACGCATCATCAGTCTGCAGTCCAATAATACATCCGTTCGAATAGGCTAAAAGAACAACATAGGCCTATAAACACTAGGCTATAAAAGCCGAGTCAAAAATAAAAAGTAGTACATGACGGTAATAGCTAAAAAATGTAAAGATACCTGCAACGATGTCCACACTCCACAAAATTAAGCATCTTGTAAACTGTACAAATAACTTGGAAGGGAACCAGGTCCTCAGAGGTACGTAACAAGATACAAAAATACATGCCGTAAAGTAAATATTGTGAAAACTCGAGGGTGAACTAACCAGCTAAGTGAAATACAATTTGAGGATAACTTAGGGCGTATGGGAAGTGTAGGCTAGACATATGCTGACATAATTCACCAATCACCGTGACTGGTTAGTATATGCCACATATGCCCCAATAACAAGGGCACTCTGTAATGTAATAACGTCCAGCTCCGAGGAGCGTGGTATCTGTATAAGTAATAACGTCCAACGTTCTCTAGATTGTGGTATCTGCAAAACCACAAGTAATATCCAACACTCTAAAGAATGCGGTATCTACATAAATATATACGTCTGTATCGCTCCGAAGAACGCGATATCTGTATAAAGGAAGTGGGTGTCCCATACGCCTACTAGTCGTCCTTCCGGCACAATGCCAATGTACATGTCGCGAATACGATGTGGATATCTCGTACTATAATACAAATCACTAAGAAAATATACAACTAAGCTAAATATCGTCATACGTGCTGCTCACACCGATGGCCAGTCGAGTATGAAGCACGCGTCCCTACATGGACTCACTCTGTGACGTACAATGATACGTGTCAAGGCCTGGGGAGTCATATTGATAACTCCACAACTTTAGGTGCATCTACTAGATACTAGGTCAAACACAAGCCCTAACGTCAACGCCTTTGTTGACTGCACTCGAGCCTTTCTCGGATGCGCACAGTTATATAATATTTAAACAATAAAACATGCAACTAATAACAACTGAATTTAAACAATACAACAAGGCAAGGTATACTTGCTTGGCAAGAAAGCTGCGTTGTGTAAGCATCAAGACGTTAAGCACAAGGGATCAGAAACCATGGTATCCAAATAAACGTCTCTGGATGCTGAAATAAACAGCACCAACGTTCCCAGAATAAGCGAGATATCTAGAAAATACTACTCTTTCGTCCAATTTGGACATAGGAGCAAAATGGTAATTTCGGATCCAAGCGGGTCCACTTGTGGGCCACTTTGTACCGAAAACGTGCCTAAGGTAAAGGTCTCTAAATGGAACAAATTATAGGTCAAATAAATTCTAAATGTCGATACGAACTCAACGGTATGTCCAATTTCGGATTCCGGTGAGCCGATCACAAATTTGCCCTTAAAGTCAAACCGTAGGACCCACGAATGCTAGGTCAACTGTCTCAGAATTGAGTAAAACTTGGGTCACAGGACCAACGTGATACCACGAATCCAATAGTACAAGTTTCGTCGTATTCTGACTAGCGTACACAAAATGGGGTGGTAGTTTGCAAAAGTCGTGATACGTAGACTTCTTACGGATACGGGTTAATTTTGATGCGCACACACGTCCGAATCAGCTTCCGCGAAAGTCCACACGTCAGGTTATACCATACGCGCCTTCCGGTGTAATTAGTACGCGATGAGGCGGTCCCATTTGGCGGGGCGCACTCCGTTCACAAAATTTAAGTTTTAAAATATCAAGTTTTTGGTCGGTTTAGAGGCCTAATAATTTAACACATAAAATAAATTAATAAAAACTAAAAGAACAGAAAAATTCTCGGTTATATGAGAAGAAAATCCTTCAATTAGATTTTGAAACTATTAAACAGGTTGATGGCAAATTGGGTGTGAACATGGGGGTTAGGGTTGAAATTCTGGACTATTTTTGGTTATTTTTTAGGCAAACTACCGGTCGAATTTTCGACCAATATAGGGCACGAAAACTCGTCTCGCTTGAATAAAAATCCTAGAGGGTTAGGTTGTGAACATATATGGACAAACCGCTCACAAAAAGAATCACAGATGAAGTAGATATTGTACCTTGAAGATGGGATGTCAGGATGCACATGCGCGCGCGTGCACTGATCGGCGGCGGTCGGCGCGCGGCGTAGTCGGCCGGTAAGCCGAGGTCGCCGGCGGTCGGTCGAGGGTCTGGTCAGCCACGTTAGGGTTTGGGTTATATATATATATATATATATATATATATAGAGAGAGAGAGAGAGAGAGAGAGAGAGAGTGAGAGATAGGTAGAGGGGAGACACTCGCGCGGGTCTGGATCGTTTGCTGCAGGGGAAGACTAGGTTTAAGGGAGGGGGATTTGTTTAGGATTTAGGTTTTTATTATTATGTTTTGTTTTTGTTTTTGTTTTTCTTTTCATTTATCAACAATATTTATTATTATTACTGTTATTATTATTATTATTATTATTATTATTATTATTATTATTATTATTATTATCACTATATATATATTAACATATATATTTACACATATAGATGATGTAAAAATCCAAAAATAATAATTGCACACAAAATAAATTCTAGAAAAATTTATTTTATGAAGCTTTAATAAAATACTACTCTCAAAATATTTTATGAAATATTTGTAATTAATAATTAGATATTTATCTAATTATAATAAATCAAATAATTATATTATCCAATTAACTTAGTAAAGAATTAAATGGTTATCCAACAAAATAGGTAATAGTAAATAATATGCACATCTTACAAAAAGAGAATTTACCTAATTTGGCACGGGGAATTATGGGCTACTAATTGTAGGAAGTTTGGGATAGAAAAATAACCACAAATAAATTATATATATATATATATATATATATATATATATATATATATATATATATATATATATATATATATCTAAATATCTAACAATTAACCTATGGTCGTTACACTAATATCATATTAATATTAAGTGATCGAATTTCTGTGCCACGAAAAGATCCTACAGGTAGTGTCTCATGTGTAGGCTACTTTCTATGAAGGAAGATACATATTTTTGGGGCCATCCTATATTATTAAAGTCCAAACCACGGTGAAGTATCCTAATAATATTATTGGATTTTATTTGATTAAAAAAATAATCTAAAACAAATACAAGAAATATAAAATACACACAAGATACCTATTTTTGGGTGAGGGGTTTACAATCTACCCAACTTAATAGAATTTCATCCTCGAAATTAAAATAAGCACATAGTAAGCTATAAATTATCAAGCAATGCTACTGACATACCTAGGACCGGTGGAGTTGGCCTTTGCACTATCTGTTGGGCTCTATTGGCACACTAGGAACACTCCTGAACCTGATGTTGGTTCGATCCGCACCTCAAACACTGTCCTAACCGTCTTCTACAACTAGGACAGTTAATATCTCAACATTCTTTCATAGGTATAATATCATCATCCTATAATATCCATATTGAAATCCTGCAACCTAACTTCTTATAATCAGTCCTAGCAGCAACAAGTCTAATCAGTCAGTCATACCTAGTCTAGAAGCTCAACTCAAACAATTATTAGTAGAAGTATATGTAATAAAATACAACATAAGTCTCTACCCAATACGTAGTAATAAGAATATATAGAAATTATGTAATAAATATCTATTCAATCCTTTTAAATACCCTAGAATAAAATATAATAAATACAATAACAAGAATACGATTCCAAGAATTCATTGGCTAGGCAAAATAGGATATAGGTTCCCATAACACCATCTACTACTAAGGATTAGGTTCAGCAAGCTCATGTCCTATTAGTCAAAAGTCTAAATCTCTATCCCTAAGCAATTTATGTGTAATCCACAATATTCAGCTACCATTCCTGTCAGACTTCTATCTTCCATTTACATCCCATACTCATGCGTTAATATATAATCTAAGAGTCTAGTGGTAATCCTCTACCAATTGACCAATGAGTCAGAGTGTGATCTAAACCTGTATTTTGTTCCTTGAAATAAGACCTCTGTAGACTGTCCAACTCCGAAAGGTAAAAAGTGAGCGGTCTTGGTGAGTCGATCCACGATCACCCATACCGCATTGCGACCACTGGGACTCCTCGAAAAGCCCGTAATGAAGTCCATAGTGATGTGCTCCCATTTTTACTCAGGTATTGAAAGTGGATTTAAGTAAACCTGCAGACCTCTGATGTTCAGCCTTGACCTATTGACACACCAGGAACTTTGCCACGAAGCGACTATCTCCCTCCTCATTCCATGCTACCAATAGTACTGCCTCAAGTCTTTGTATATCTTTGTGCCTCCTGGATGAATAGAGTATGCTGAACTATGCACCTCCGATATCAGCTCCTGACGAAGTTCTCCGTTCGGAACATAGAAATGATCTCCACATCTCACAGTCCCGTCCTCGTGTATGCGCCATCCTGTCAGCATCTCGGCCTCAGTCCTCTGTCCTGGAATCTGGCATCTGTTGGCAAGGCAGCCTTGATCTTCTCAACCAATATCGATTTTACCTAAAATCTCGACAACTGGCCGTCTGTTCCGAACATAACGACCTCTATGCCTAACTGCTCTAGATCTCTCAACAGGTGTTGCTGGGTAGTCAGACGAATATCCTGGGCCTCATGCTTAATGCGTCAGCTACCATGTTGGCTTTTCTCGGATGGTACTGTAGCTCAATCTCAAGTCTGTCATCACCTTGAGCCAACGTCTTGGTCTCTGGTTTAGGTCCTTTTCTAAATTTTAAAAGAAACTCGAGGTCAGGTACTTGTCGCAAATCTCATCTTGTTGCCACTCTATCACTTTTTACCTCAAACTTGAGGTTTCTCCAAGTTTACTCCATGCGTACCCTTCACCCAAACTATATGGGTACCATCTTGTTTATAACTGGCCATCCATTATAGATAGTTCACGACATCCAACTCAAGGCTATAATATTTGTCGATACTCTCATCCTTCGATCTAATTGCTCTATTTCAGATACTAACTCAACTAATCGAGTTATAAATGGTAAGAATACGAGCCTGGTAGACACTGACAACCGTAATAAGTCTAGTACATCTAATCTAATTTGAAAGCTACAATATAGTACTCAAGTTATCTCATCATCCAAATGTTGGGTCTAGCAATCTACATCTAGCAATCTACCTATCTGTTTTAGCTTAGTCATGATCATTATTATCTAAAGGGTGAAAGAATTTCTAGGTCTGATACTGTAAGTCACAAGGTAACTAGGGGTTAACCACTATGGTTTGCTACCTAAAGTGCTATTTCATACCCTATTTTTATTAGTTTACGATAAACTTCTTCTAGATGTGGGTGTAAAATTATGTCTTGTCAAGTTCATAATGTCGTTCCTTGTATCACTACCATAAGACTACAACTAATTCCTAGCATCGAGCTATGTCTCCCCTAATTTATTCTAGAGCCTTAGAATCAAATAATCTTTCTAGCTTCTAAAACTAGCTTCTAATACTTATAAATCTCTGCTACCCTAAGTAAGGGTAGGGTCTAGTTTTAAGTCTCTACTTCTATGTCTAATTCTTATATCAACAGTCTATACTAGCTCTAGTAACAAGAAAGAACTTATCAACCTTCTCTCATGGTTAACCATCTACTCAAACATCCTATCAAATATGCCTTCTTCGTCTTGACGAGGATCTGCTCTTGGAGGAAATCACTGTGCGCGAGCATCCATCTCTCCAAAATAAGGAAGATGAGAAACAATAATAACGATGTCGACGGTAAATAAACGAATACAGTAATGAAGTCCAAGGGTGATAATCGAATACAAGAGGAGTTTTAAAATCAGTTATGGATTGAGATCTTATTCAATATTAATCCTAAGTTGCAGGCTCGTTCGGCATAGTAACATAACCGAAATGATACGCTTTGACCTACATGGGCCACCACTAAAACCATGTCACGCCCCAGTCCCCAAAACGTATGGGACCAGACACATGGCAATGGCCAGCTGGTACGACTTCATATGGCTTTCCAATTTAATGGACCCGACGAAGCGCACTTACGCTGTCCACGGTCAAATGATCCAATTAATAATCAAATTCTAACATGTAACAAGTAAAGTAAATCTTAATCCATGGTAAATAAATCTCAAGAAAGAATGATACACATCATCAGTCTGCAGCCCAATAATACATCCGTTCGAATAGGCCAAAAGAATAACATAGGCCTATAAACACAAGGCTATAAAAGCAGAATCAAAAATGGAAAGTACGTAGTACATGACTGCAATAGCTGAAAATGTATAGATACCTGCAACGATGTCCATACTCCACTAGATCAAGCATCCTACAAACTGCACAAATAACCTGGAAGGGAACCAGGTCCTTAGAGGGACGTAAAAAGATACAAAATACATGCCATAAAGTAAATACTGTAAAAACTCAAGTGTGAACTAACCAGCTAAGTGAAATACAATTTAAGGATAACTTAGTGCGTATGGGAAGTGTAGGCTAGACATATGCTGATGAAATTCGTCAATCACCATGACTGGCTAGTATATGCCATATATGCCCCCATAACAAGGGCACTCTGCAATATAATAATGTCCAGCTCCGAGGAGTGTGGTATCTGTATAAGTAATAACGTCCAACGTTCTCTAGAGTATGGTATCTGCAAAACCACAAATAACGTCCAACACTCTAAAGAATGCGGTATCAGCATAAATATATACGTCCATATCGCTCTGAAGAATACGATATCTGTATAAAGGAGGTGGGTGTCCCATATGCCTACTAGTCGTTCTCCCCGCCCAATGCCAAGGTACATATCGCGAATACGATATGGACATTTCGTACTATAATGCAAGTCACTAAGAAAATATACAACTAAGCTAAATACCGTCACACATGCTGCTCACACTGATGGCCAGTCGGGTATGAAGAATGTGTCCCTACATGGACTCACTCTGTGACGTACAATGATACGTGTCAAGGCCTGGGGAGTCATATTGATAACTCTACAACTTTAGGTGCGTCCACTAGACACTAGGTCAAACACAATCCCTAACGTCAACGCCTTCGTTGACTGCACCTGAGTCTTTCTTGGACGCGCACAGTTATATAATATTTAAATAATAAAATATGCAACTAATAACAACTGAATTTAAACAGTACAACAAGGCAAGGTATACTTGCCTAGCAAGAAAGCTGCGTAGTGTAAGCATCCAGATGTCAAGCACAAGGGATCAGAAACTATGGCATCCGAATAACCGTCTCTGGATGCTGAAATAAATATCATCAACGTTCCTAGAATAAGCGAGATTGCTAAAAAACACTACCCTTTCCTCTAATTTGGACACAGGGGCAAAATAGTAATTTTGGGTCAAAGCGGGTCCATATATGGGCCACTTTATACCGAAAAGCGTGTCAGAGGTAAAGGTCTCTAAATGGGACAAAGTATAGGTCAAACAAATTCTAAACGTTGATACAAACTCATAGTCTCGGATCGGGATAGTCTCGGATCGGGATAGTCGCTTCACGTCCCATTTTTGGAAGAGTTTGCAGGCTAGCTTAGGCACTCAGCTTAAGTTCAGTACCGCTTATCACCCTCAGACTGACGGATAGTCAGAGAGGACTACTCAGACTCTCAAGGATATGCTACGCACCTGTTTTTTGGATCTTGGAGGTTCTTGGGAGGATCACCTTCACTTGGTAGAGTTTTCATACAACAATAGCTACCAAGCCAGCATTAAGATATCACCATTAAAGGCATTGTATGGACGGAGGTGCCGCTCTCCGTTGTCCTGGGATGATGTTGACAACAGATCTTTATTGGGACCAGAGATGGTAGTGGATGCAGCAGAGAAGGTGAAGCTTATCAAAGACAGACTTCGAGTGGCACAGGACAGGCAGCGGCATTGGGCCGACAGCCACCGGCGACCTTTGGAGTTTGAGGTATAGCTTTAGTTTGTTTTGCTTGTGTTTGATTATTGTTTTGTTATAGTGCTAAGATTGTGTTTCGTGCTAGGTTGGCGGTCTGGTTTTCCTAAGGATTTCTCCGACACGTGGCATGATTCGTTTCGGTGGAGGCAAAAAGCTTAGTCTATGATTCATCGAACCTTTCAGTATTCTTGTGAGGGCCAGTGCAGTTGCATACAGACTAGACTTATAACCTGTATTGGAGGGAGTGCACAACATGTTTTACGTGTCACAGCTTAGATGATACATGGCAGATCCCAGTCATGTGTTGGATTACTCGAAAATAGATGTGGGCCCTACTCTTAGCTATCCAGAGCAGCCTGTAAAGACTATGGATCGGAGAGAGAAGGTGTTAAGGAACCAGATAATTCCTTTGGTGTGCATCGCGTCGAGGCATCACTCGCCAGAAGAGAGTACTTAGGAGCAGGAGGCCGAGATGCGCGAGCGATATCCATATCTGTTTGAGCTGTGAGGTATAATTCTTTCTTGCATTGTTTTGTTTGCTTTTGGTAGTTAGTTTCTTTCTTAATTTCGAGGACAAAATTTTTCTAAGGTGGGTAGGATTGTCACCCTCATATTTTCACTCAAGGGTCGTTTGATAATTGACATGGATAATTTTAATTTTTAGATTTATTGTATTTAAGTATTGTGCATGCATAATTTATTTATTTATTGTATTATTTGTTGATTGCTAGTTGTAGATTTATTTTAGACTTGTGTAGTGGATCTAACCTATTTTATTAGATGCATGAACTAACATTTTGGATGAGTTTAGTTTGAGCCCATGAAATAGGCCCATGGATTAGAAGGTTGTATTAATTAGAGAAACCATTAGACTATAACCTTTTCTCCCTAATTAATTTCTTCATGAGAGACCCCAAGGGGTAATTGAGATATTTCACATAGCTTGGGAGAGGGGTATATAGCCGGCTATGCTAAAGAGGAGAGAAATTATTTCACTTCACCAATTCCCAATTCTTTAGATCTATATTTTCTTCCTTTCAATTTTCTTTATTCCTTCATCATTCCTCCACTAATTCTTCATAAATGTCTTCTTTAATTCTTCATTGAGCCTTCTATATCAAGGATCTACAAGAAAGAAGCAAGGAGCAAGGAGGAGGAGGCCAAGATCTACAAGAAAATGAGCTACTTTACATTTGAGAACTTTTTATTGGGAATCCATCTCCTAATAGGTATATTTTAATTTTACCCTTCTAATAGACTCTAGATCTGATATTTAACCATGAGAAACTAACCCATATAGATAGGCTACCCATAGAAATTAGTTTTAGGTCCATCGGAGATCTACGGTGGAAGTTATGTGCATTTTGGTGCCAATTTTGGAGAAAATCCGAGATTGGCACATGTAGTAATTGTCATTGGGTCTAATAGATATAAATGACATATAATTATTTGTTTGTGACTAGTGTCGTGTCCATAATTGGGTACGTGTAGGCCGTATCTCGTCAATTTGACGAAACGGGTTAATTTTGGAGATTTTCTTCCGACACGGGGCCTTGTGCATATCACATTATGACACGGATATGTAGTTAATCTAATTACTATATGTATAGTTCATAATTAATGTATTAGACTTGCTCGTATCTCCCGGGATACGTTTGGTTGTGTGTTGGAGCCGTATCACAGGCATATTATAGAATTAGTGTGATACGGGTGCGGTGCACTCCACGTATTTGGTTTATTTTCCTCTTTGCTATACGTACATGTGTATTTACATATCTAGATGATATATATGTGATCTGTATATGTATATAATAGTGTATATGAGTTTATGTATATGTGTGTATCTATGTGTGCATATAATAGAGTATATATATATATATATATATATATATATATATATATATATATATATATATATATATATATATATATATATATATATGTGTGTGTGTGTGTGTGTGTGTGTGTGTGTGTGTGTGTGCGTGCGTGTGTGTGTTTGTGTGTACTTGTGTTAATATGTATATGTGTATATATATATGTGTTTTATATAGATATATGTGTGTATTAGTGTTTACTTATATATATGTATATATGTGTTGTATTTATGTATATAGAGAGGTGTGTATATATATATATATATATACATATATATATATATATATATATATATATATATATATATATATATATATATATATATATATATATATATATATATATATTGTTATACATAGATGTGTAATGTTGTGTTATGTGTAGGTGTCTGTGTGTGTTTGTGGCTGCGGTTGTGTTGTGTTGGTGTGTGTGAGGGAGCAATTCACAGTGAGTGAGTTCTGTATCAGTTCAGCATAGAAAGTTCACCTCGAGGTAGTGAGGCTTCATGCAGATCATGCACAACAAGGGCAAGGAGTTCAGTAAGCTAGGTGTGCACTACTGTGTAGAGGCAACTACAAGTAGTAGTTTCAAACACAGTGTATTCGTGCACAGCAGACCAAATTCAATCGTACATCAGTGACTTAACAGAGAAGGACCATAGCAAGGCTCAGTGTAGCTCTTGCACAGTCAATTGAATGTAGTTTCAGTAAATATCAACAGGAAAGAGCCACTACACTGCTCAGGTGTGCAGTAGTGTCAGTAGAGGAGACTATACAGTATCTGAAGGTATCATAGTGTATCAGTCATTGTTCCCGTTCAGTTTCAGTAGTTCAGTTGGGTTTTATATTGAGGTAGCAGTATCAGTGTCAGTCGGGTTCCGGTTTCAGTAGATAGGTTAGTGTTAGTTAGTTTAATGTTAAGTTATGGGTTATTGAGATATTGAGTTAGCTAGTAGTAGTTAGTATCTATATATTTGTTAGTATGCTAGTAGCTAGTTAGCTACATATAAATATATATTTGTATTACTTGATATTGTATAGTAGTTAGTTATGTATACTTTTGGTATTATATGTTAGTAGTTAGATACATTATAGTAGTTAGTTATTTGTGTTAGCATAGTATTTTGAGTATTATTTAGCCATACTTATAGTGGTTTGGGTTACCTCAGGATACCAAGGTATTACCAAGGTATTGGGTCAATACCCAAGATATTGAGTTTGGGTATCGAGATAGGTGTGATACGCATTGGTGCAAGGCCAAGGTATCATTTTTCATTTGTATTGAAATAATTTTATAATTAATGACTTGTATATATATATATCTAAAATACTATTTTCATATAAATGAACTTGCGTATCTTAGGATACGACTTTTTGAGTGCCTTATTTTATCATAGCTTAGCTAGTATAGCTTAGTTTCATAATGTATTAACTTAGTGACTTAGTCTTAGACTCTTGCAACCTAGATTTTATCGGTTTGACCTAAAAATGGTTTATTGACCTAGAATTACATCAACTTAACTTATTTTAATTCTTGAACCTTATATTGATGCAACGTACCATATATAGGTCTGTGTGACACCAGCTTGGACATCGAGAGACACACCTTGCTCAGGACTTCAGGTGAGTACATTTCTTTGATAGTTTTTAATTCATAATATTATATATATGCATGTTCTAGAATTGTATACTTGATCCCGATACAGTAATTTTATGGACTGGTACTATATGGCTCCAGTCAGGAGAAGTTATCTTCTACCGTGTTCAGCGGGTATTCGTGTACACCCACTGTTCATGTTCAGTGGTTATATTTTGTGTTCGTAGCTTGTCGTGATTGGATCTATCGATATTAGTTGGGGGTGGGAGAGTAGGAGTTGATTATGTGATCAAAACCCCATTGTTACATTGTGTACATTCTGATTACATACCTCACTTGTAATCATCTTACCTAATCATGTTCACCCAATCCGATCACATAATGAACTTGTATTCTGAGGCACATTAGTTAGATTGCAGTTATTTTATTATATTGCTGATATTCATATTGTTGTTCTATATTCTTGTATATTCCCTGTATATCTATTGTTCATTATTTATATGTTTTATAAACTCCCTCGACCAAATTTACGTCTACCTAGCTTAGATAGAGAGACTAGGGTTAGTTTGAAGCTAATTAGAATAAGAAAGCAGTGTTTTAGATTAATTGTGCAATATTTATATCACTTAGTGCACTTTACCGTTGCTTCGATATTTAGAGCACTACACTAGCTATTACCTTCAAACAAATTTTATACACTATTCCTAGACAAGCTAGCCTTTCATTCTGACATTTGTGTAACTTATAATTACCCTCCTTGTGCTTCATTTTAGTCGCACAATATTCGTTATAAACGTCCAGTTTTAAATCCCAATAAACCCAACTTTGCATATTGTTCGTTCTAAATAAAATTGGAGACACAACCTCAACCTGTTTCATACAACCCAAATTATAACAATATTTTATTCTGAGTCTGCTATGTCCATGACGACTGTGTTCCACCAAATTTTAATCCTATATAATTCTAATTAATTAAAAAGCATCACTTGCACTAATTATTTTTTTAATTAGTGTAAGAATCCAACCTCACCCAAAACTAGACCTAACCTAGCCCATCTACACCCTACATTCCCTCATATGAACATGTTTCCTACCCCAAGAAACCCTAGCCGGCCTAATTCCCTAGGAGGACCCCCTTTCTCTCTCTCATATATATATTACTTGTTCTCTCTCTCCAACCCTAATAACACCTAGCCGAACCCCTAATTTCTACACCCATCATCACCCACCTCCTCTTTTCCCCAATCACCTCCAGCTCGCCTGACTACCGACCTCCGCCACCTTCGACCGTCTCAGCCACCCAGCATCGCCTGACCACCCCTCCGTCGACGTCAACCCGTCAGCCTCCTCCTCCTCTATCTCCGTTATCATCAACTCCATCATCACCCTCACCCGCTCCCATCTATAGCCGACCACTGCCGCCTTAGACCACCGCTACCTAGTCGTTGTCCCCTACGACCATCCCCTACCGCCAGCCGTCGTTGCCACTGCTGCCGCCGCCTGCCGCTGCAGCACCTGCCGTTGGTGCGAGCCGTTGCCGAGGCTACTGCTGCTGCTGTTTCATAGTGCAACGCCGGTGCTCCGCCCCCTCATCGGAGAATAAGCCACCGACGAGCACATACCCCCCCGCTTGGCCACGACTAGGTACCTATTTATTTCACCCTTTTTCTTCCTGAGTCGAGGTATCGACGTGTAGTTAAACGGACACGAGTAACGTGAATCCCTAGTTGTAATATACGTGTGTGTGTGTGTGTGTGTGTGTGTATTAAAATTAGTAATTAATGTTAAGTAATTACTCAAATAAAAATGATTAATTAATGTGAACACTGTGTTGACCTAAAAGCCTAGACATTGACCAGCTGGTGCACTCTAACATGATAGTTAGGACTCGTATTTCTGTGCTATACGTTGATTAGTTTCGTAACAAATTTTTGGTATTCCGTTGTCTTGATATACACGATAATTGAGGATATGACACGTGTACGTCTTAGCTGCGTGCACACGTGACCCTGTTAGTTGCCAATTAAGACCCCCTTGCGTTAGTTCCTAAGAGCAGCGTAGTATTTCCTGTACGTACTATTATAGTGACTGATGATCGTATTATTATATTATATTATATTATATATATAGGATCGCTGGACCATTCAGACGAGACTTCAGAAGCAGGTTATTGTCACTCGCAACTTGAGGATCCAGGCAAGATACCTTGCCATATTTACTATTTAATTTAAATTATGCAATGTTATATGATATCTTGTTGCAATTATTTTATATAACTGTGCGCGTCCGATATTGACTCTGGTGCAGTCGACGAGTACGTCGATGAGTAGTGTATTTGACTTAGTCACTAGTAGACCCACCCACCATTGTGAGGATATTCTGATATCTTCCTAGACCCTGATACTCTTACACGTATCACGGTGACAAACTCATGTTGGGATGCGGGTTCGTGTACCCGACTAGCTATTGGTGCATGTGACATGCATCGCGGTTTAGTACGTAATCGGGGTTATCTATTAGTTGAGACTTGGCATATAGTTACGTGGTATGCACATCGTGTATTTGACTTGTATATCTACATTGGACGGGGAGGATAACTAGTAGGCGTATGGGATACACACATTGGAATCCGTAGTATCTAGAGGAGCTACGGATCCAATGACTTCCTTTATACAGATACCATGTTCTTCGGAGCGATACAGACGTATATATATTTGCAGATACCTTATTCTTCAGAATGATGGATATTACATGTACAGATACCTCGCTCTCCGGAGTATGGACGTTATGCCTACACCTACCCATATGTACCAAGGTTGTCCTCATATTGCATTCATTAATATGGTTAGCACACCTATTTATTTTATTTAGTATTTATATTGGCATGCATTTTTGTATCTTGTTACGTCCCTCTGAGGACCTGGTTCCCTTCTAGATTTGGACGAGGCATATTATCCTACCGTGTACGAACCCGAACAGGAGATGAGGTTTGCATCCTAGAAAGAGCTTGAGGTGCTACCATCAGAGTTCCCTTGATCACTGGTAGGCCTTCCGCCTAGGGCTGGAGCATCCTTATCTAGTATTTATTTCAGATACTGTGATATTTCAGACTTGCACTTATTTTCTAGTAATTATTTCAGTACTTTTTGTTTATATTATTGATCAGATTAGACATTACCTGTTGTATGTTAGTACTAGACTTGTTAATATTTTAGGATAGTGTAGTACGTTTCGTCGGATCCATTAAATTTGGTAATCCCTCGAAGACGTATTAGCTGGCCATTGCCACGTGGTCTGGTCTTGTGTATTTTAGGACTGGGGCGTGGCATGTTTAGTGATCTTGTATTTCATTTCTATTATCTGTTTATATGCTCGATTATGCTATTGAAACGGCTTTCAGAGGTATATACTTTGCTCCAATCCTGCTTGGATATGTTTTACCAGATGACTGGCTTATAGAGCAGTCCCCACATTTTACGGGCCGCAGGACGGCATACCTATAGAGGATACTCTTGTAGACTGGGAGGACTAAGTTGCAGAGCCTGGGAAGGTCTAGTTATATTTGTGTTGGAATGTATTAGACTATTCTTTTATGGAGATTCACAACTTGTATATTATTTCAGATTGTGGATTGTATCTTATTCTTTCCTTCGCTATTCCATTCGTGTATTATTCTTCCTTAGTTTATTTTATGATTGAGATTAGTTATACTTGTGAGATACCATATTGCTCCTCCGTTTGGAGTTGAGATGATTGACATGTACCATATTATATTGTTGAGATATTTGATAGTTAGAAATAACCCAGACAGCGTTCTACCGTCGATTATGCGGCATAGGCTGGGTTTAACCACGTACTTGTGTCTGAATATCCGGGTGCAGATCATGACAGTTTTGGAGGCTCTGCCAGCTTTTGCTCAGGCTTCTTGCTCAAGGTAGCGACCATAGTCTGTTTTTTCTTTCCATTACGGCTGCTATTATCGTCATTATTGTTGTTGGTGGTGTTGGTGTTGGGACCCTTGCCCTTTTCCTCAGCAGTAGGGATATGGATCCCCAAGTATCGAGCGTCCTTGAGCTTCTTCTCAGTATTATCAGCACTTAAAATTAATGTTGTCCAGTCTTTGAACTGGATCTCGTCTATCCAGAGACTGACTGCTGAGAATATGTTATTCTGACACATCTCCATTATTGTGGCCTCAGGATTGCCAGAAGGCAACCTTAACGTGGCCTGTCAAAAATGCTTGATGTAGTTTCGCGTCAGTTCTTTCTCACCCTGGGCGATGTCCATTAGAGAAGACATCGTCATATCATTTTCTGCCTCATAGAATCTATTAAGGAACAGACACTTGAGGTCATCGAATGATGAGATACAGTTATCTCCGATACAGCAAAACCATTCGTTGCAGGGTAAGTGTCCCATAGTGATCTTGAAGTAGCTCATGAAGTGACGAGGGGAGGATTTCCCGTCAAACATGTTTATATTGAAGGACTTATACTTGGACAGATATGGTATATCCCTCTACTCTATCGGGTATGGTTGCCACACCCCGAGATCACGGAGTGAGTCCCGATTTCTAATAGAATCTAGGCATGCCCGAAGTTCTTGGACCTCCCTCCTTGCTTTCTTAGCTTTATCTCCTACCGAAGGAGCCGACGAGCCAGATATAAGAGGATCACCGCCCGTGGGTGGAGCGGTCGTATTTGAATTGCCGTTGGTCCCGGAGTCTAGGTTTGCTTGCCTAGAGGCCCTTGACGGCTGGGGGGCCATATTTGCCATAATTTCCAGCATTGTTTCGGTCAAAGCTTGTATTGATGCACTCATTGTATGCATCATGGCTTCGAGTATCTCAAGGCACTGTCGGTCACTGGGGCCTTCATGGTCGTCTCTGGCCATGTATACTGTCCTCACACGGGAAGAAACGGAGGGGGCAGTGGATGCCGTGCTCTCATACCCTTGTAGTGAGTAGTCTTCAAGGAGGGTGGGATTCGTTGTGTCTTCCTCAAATTCGGAGGGAATACTACCCCCAGCGTAGAAGATTGTGTCATCATGGTGGGAGTAGCTACCCTCCAGGATCTCGGAGTCTGTTTCTTAGGAATCGTTGTTTACTCGGAATGTCGGATTATCGCGTACATTCAGGGGGACACTACCCCCAACTTGGGCCACCCCCAGGGGTTCTGATGAAGAACTACCGCAAGGGCTGACAACTTCTTCCTTGAGCGGGTGCCTTGGAAGACGCCTTCCACAGGTGCCGTCGTCAGCCCTCCGGGTAGTCGCCTTCACGATGCAGTGGTAGAGAGCACCGAACTGGAGGTATTTGACTTCTTTCTTCACTTGGTGGCGGAAAGCTTTCCATTTGAGTAGGATGAGGCGAAGGGCAACTCCTCCTCCTCTGGTACTTGCACCTGATCTCTGGGTTGTTGTATGGTAGGTGCTTATGGTGCAGTCGCAGGAAGGCCGCCTGCCTGTTTGTGAGTACTGCCACTTTATTGCAGCAGTAGTTGATAATGATGTTGGTGCAACTGTGCCTCAGAGTCGTACACCATAGTTGTTTCCCTTTCTTTACACTTGTAAGTAATCATGTCACGCAAATCATGTGAAGGGTGTTTTACCTTTGCATCAGCTTTATAAGTCCGAGTATTCCGGGCACACGGATGCACAGGTAATGTATTTGCTTCCTGGCCTAGGGTTCATACACGAACTTGTCCCGAGGTACCGGTGGAAGACTTTTGAGACTGATTGTGTCCATTGGTCCCTATGGGTTGGACGCATGGGTCAGTCATGTACAACTTTCCGTCAGAGGCTCGCGTAATAGTTAGTTATACCTATTGGCGGTCGATCGTATGAGAAGTTGCTTGAGTTTGACGGGCTCGCACTGCCCTGGACTTCTTTAGCTTAGCAACCGTAGACGAGTAGTATGAAGAGTCCAGATTTGGGTTTTCACCATTCTTAGTTGGTTGCATAGGATCTGTGTCGTATAAGATACGGTCGAAAATAGAGATTATGTTGGTATCAAGGCCGCATGCGTCCTGCTATCTGCGGTTGTGAGTTGATGCTGCATGGACAGTCTTATGCGGCCTCATCCTTGGCCTCATAGAAGCTGTCTCAACACTAGAACATCTGGCATCGTAGTATTTTCCTCTGCCATAGTCTGGGTAATGAACAGTTTCTACGTCATCCCAGGATACCGCATAGACGTGAACATTCTGGGTGCTCATCCGATGACCATTATTGGCAACTGAGTGAGAGGCTAGAAGCATCTGCTCTGCTGTTGGGTGGGGCGCTGCGACCTTGACCATCCATATTCTGTGGGTCTTTTTGGGCTTGGCTGTCCTTAGCGAAGGATTAGCACTTTCTTCGGAGAGCATGTCCTTGAACGCTTGCTGGTCGAAGCGGATACTAGCATCTTCTGTGTCGTGCCGAGCTTGGCCACATCGGATTGTGTCATCGACTTCTCAACAGTGGAGAAGGAAGTCCCCAGCAAAGTCGCCATCATGTTTGTCATTTAAATCAAAAAGTTTAAATCAAAAAGAGAACTGCAAGAACTGGATTTGATTAACAAACTAAGAAAGTACAAAGAAGAGTCATATAAGACAATCTAAGTACAAATTTAATTTTTAGGGGATAACAATGGAGGGTTAGGAGTGTAGCAACTCTCTAACTCCGTGTATGATCCGATACAGAAGCTCTTTTCTCTCCCTTGAGTGTAGATTCGCAGATAGCCAGTCCATCTTTTGCCTGATGATAATACCCTATTATTTATAGTTGTACAGTGGCCGCATAGATTTTGGGCCGTATGGACGTTGGTAGTTACTATGTCTTCTCCTAACAGCAGGGGGTTACAACTGTGCACAAGACTGGGCTTCAGCCGTCATGTGGATATTTGTTCAGATTTTTTGTTGCTGAATATCTGAATGGTTCTTTTATGTTGTAGGCGTGACTTGGTCAAGTGGACACGTGACCTCTATTTAGTTGGAGAGAATCACTCAGTTGTAACAACAAGATTTGGTCGATATGGAGTCTGGGACACGTGTGGCCAAAGACGCCCGGGATGCATAGAGTTTGGAACGCATGGGGCCAGAGACGGTTGGTCCGCATGGAGTCTGGAACGCATTGGCCAGATTCGCATAGGACGCATGGAGTCTGGAACGCATGGGCCAGAGCTGCATGGGACACATGGAGTCTAGAATGCATGGCACCAGAGACGCATGGACCGCATAGTGTATGGAACGCATGGCTAGATCCGCATGGGATCTTTTGTCGTATTGTACACATGGATCTGCACTATCCACGAGACTTCTATCTTTTAGTGTGTTCTCGTCCTTTGAGGCGATCAGGAAAATCATTTTTGTCAGGATTCTGTGTCAGGCACCATCTTTTTTGTCAGGACATCATGTCAGGTCAACATGCGGCCAGTTGTCAGGACGCTTGTTTGGACTGCATGGGTGTCCCTTTTTTGGGCCGTACGGTGTCTATGCGGTCCAACATCTATTGTGTTTTATTCTGGGGCACATGGACTTTGGGCGCATTGATGCATCTTTTCCATGCTTCTACAACTCTGATGTTCCACACATTATATCCTTTATATACAGAGAAACCACATCTTCGACCGTAATACGCTTCAAGTCTCCAATCCAAACTCAAATGCCTCCGCTCGAGCAAGCTACTCCTGTACCTACGAAGATCTGGTAGGGTGTCGGGACATAAAAAATATACTAGTGAGTGCCCTATTCTCCCGACCCGCACCCGATATAGGGGAACGAGTACGCGGGTAAGTCCAGCCTATGCTGCAACATCGACGGTAGAACATTGTCTAGGTCATAATACTATCTAATCGATCTCACACAAATATCCAACTTCATAAGAAGATACAGATATAACAATATAATATGAAATACTCAATCATAGAACTAAAGAACGATGAGAGGTCAAAAGAAAAATTTAAATCACAACCATAAAGTCTAAGCAACAATATAATATCTAAACTTCAAACAATAACATTCAAGCCTAAAATATATGCCGAAAATAAATCTGGTACCAAAATGCTAAAAAGAACTAACTAATATTACTGGTGATTCCAGCTAGACCTCTCAACAATCACGCCTGTGCTATAGGATCCATATATGCTACTCCCTCAAACGGTTTTTTGAAAGTCGGACAATAATCCTCTAAATAGTCATCTAAAAAAAATCCAGTTAGGATGGAACGAGTACAACCCAATAGCAGTTTCAGTTAAATGACGAAGACTATAAAACAGTAATAAAGAGTGTAATACAAGATGAGAATAAATAACTGAATCATACCTGACAATATCAATATGAGAAATGGATAAACACAACTATGCGACTGAGAATAAATAGTCAGAGCAATAAGTATACGATAATGAATACAATAGAGACAGAACAATAGAGAATATCACGATGAATATGAAGTAGACAGGAAAGAACTATACTATCTATGTATTTTAAAGTATTAGTGTTGTCATGTGATCAGCTTGAAAACTTGCACAATACGATAGGGCTTGGCTAATCATACGTGAGGTGTATGATTAACACTCACAGCACTTTCTCTTGCACAGTAAATATATGATCATATATCTAGCTAGTACTTTTCCACCCCCGACTAATACAGTGGATCCAAACCATAACACGTTCACAAGAATACTTGCATAATAAGGGTAACTTGAACAATAAACAGGAAAAGGAATATCTCATGACGGGGATCCATACTATACCAATCCATGTGCCATCGTGTTAGGAATAAATTAGAATATCACTAAGTACAAAAATCATAGTAAATGTCATATAATAAAAACTATCAAAGAATGTACTCGCCTGTGATCCTGAGCAATGTATGAGAATCAAGGTCCAAATTGGAGTCACAAAGACCTAAATATAAAATAATAGTGTTAATTGGTGTTTGAAATGATAACAGTAGTTAACTAGGTTGAAATAAGGTCTTTAGGCCATTTTCAGGTTATCTTGCTCAAACTAGGTCAAAATCATGGTTAAGGTTCTACGATACCCTTAAGGTTGGTAATTTAAGTCATACTAGGGATACTAGATCAATTTAGGTCAACACTTCAACCCGAGTCCAAAACTAGCTTCTAGGTTGATTTTTATGGCCATACTAGATAATACTAGGTGTTACTAAGTAAACTCTAGATTTCTAGGTCAATATGAGTTAATATTAGCTATACTAACTACTACTTCCATAGATATAAATCATATTCTATGGTGTCTTACTAATATCTTGGTATCTTAGGATACCTACACTATATACTTAATCCTTGCTAATATTAGACTACCCTAGTTAATATCAAACTATATTAGCTACTGTTAACTACTACTATACTATACTAGGTAATTAAGATATCATATCATATATTATATACATATATACAGTTATCTACTATTACCTAGGCCCAAAAACCCCTTTACCTTGATATATTAACCAAAGTTGATATCCTAACATTACATTGATATTACCTCAAGGTAGTACCAATACCTCACATAACTCCAATACCTTAGTACTTAGGTATCTCATCCATGATATCCCCTCACAATACACCTAGCTAATCACCCTCACTCAACTTACCTCACACTACCTTACTCCTCCTTCAACCACCAAGGTATCCTACTGATACCCTCACACATATAGGCCTCACTTGAACTTACACTCATACCTCACTAAAATACCTAGAATTGTAATACTTTAGTTACTCCCTAACTTAGTGTCTAGTACCTCTAACATCACTTGGATACACTACCTGCATCAAGTTTTTCCTTACAGTCACAACACTACCCTTAGCCTTGCACCTCAAGTCTGCACCCAGCAAGATCATCCAAATGTAGAACCTGAAATCTTCACACATCCACCCGGACTGAATCCTGCCACTGCCACACTAAAACCACCAACACTACACTGTTGTTGTTGCCATCATGCAGCAATACAGTATCTTTATTGCCATTCCCTATACCTCAACTGAAGAAATATAAATCCATGTACCAAGCACACCAATACCTACACATAGGTACACCCATGCTTATTTATATCATATATTACCCCTCAAGTTGCTGCTACCATTATACTCCATACACGCTCTATGGCCACACATACTGCCACAAACCTATACACACAACACATGAATACATAACACATTTATGTATTTTCTGGCACTGCACCCCTACCATCACTACTCTACTGCACCTCAACCCTCTCTAGATGCTAACAGGTTTCACACCCATCAGATGGGTACTCACTTTTATGGAACACACATGAATTGCCTGCAATCCTTCCTCCAAATGCACACCATGATAGTCAAGGAACACATATCCTACACACTAGAACACAGTTACCTAGCACCCTTACTTCGATACATTATGATACACCAAATCTCCTGCACACAAGTGCATATATACATCTGATTACAGTGATATCAAAATCCACCTAATAATACACCTACTTCAACATTGGTTCCTTACTCCTTCACATTTGGAACCTGTCAATGGCATCTTTGATCCTCCTCAAGATCAATGGCTTCAACGCACAACTGACACCAACTCTCCACTCCCCAAAAATGAATACTATAACCACCAACACACTCTAGTATCAACATAGACCAATTTATACACACACACACACACACACATGTACCATAACTGATACACCAATTCCTAATCACCCCAACACATCTTATCACATTTAAACATTAAGCTACTTCCCCTCTAAATCCACTTATTGTTAAGCCTATACCCGACTACTTCTACCCTTGAGCCACTGATATGCACAGATCTAAGCACATTATTGTCCACAGACCTGAGCTCCCCTTGTAGACTAATACATCAGTGCATCAACGATCTGATACAACCTGCTACTTGCAGGCAAGATCTCATGTTATTGTTTCTGCTAAGTACAACCCGGGCAATCCCTCTACTTGCACCAAAGCTAACTGCACTCAGAGCATTGTTGTGCACACACTGCAACAGATGGCAGTACTTGCAGTGCACTCTGCTATAATATATACAGCAGTTCTCTCCATCGATTTCAATACCCTCCCACTCTCAAGGGCCCATAAGTAAGCCCTATGCACACATACTCACATAGACACTTGTCTATACTACCTATTGCTTACCTGTGTCATTCAATTGCACTGATACCGTGTTTGCCAGATCCTTAAAGACAACTGTGACACCTCAACCCGACTGAACACAGGCCTTGCTCCATCGTACTCCTACAGCAACTAAAATTTGACACCCCCAAACACCAGGTGCACACCAAAATACACACCACATACTTTCAATTACTATAACACCAATTGAACACATATCAGGGCCCTACCCCTTTCAAGCTCATACCCATTACTAATAAGCAATTCATCAAACACTCAAGGTGCAACATCCCATGATACTACCTCAACACCATTCTCCTCCATGATACATTTCCAAAACACACAAGAATAACTCTAGTATATAGTATATGACATATTATGTATATAAACAACTATTTACATGTATCACAGAGAAATAAATACTAATGGACACCTATACTAATGAAAATATCAATCCTTCTACCCATATTATGGCGTATCATGATACGACTCTCCATAACCAATAGTGGACACATACAAACTCAATACTCATGAATCAAACTCTAAACTGCCAATGAATCATTCTCTCAAACACTTGGCGAACCAAATTTGGATTTTCTCCAATATGGCCCCAAAACTCAATGTAACTTTCTCCAAAGGTCTTCTATGAACCTAGTTCTTCTTTCTATGGGTAGCCCTTAGCCATGGAAAGGTCCTTAGGAATTTATTTTATCATTTAAAACTGAAATGATAAGAGGGACAAGAGTTTTATCTATTGGGAGATGGATTCCTAATGTATTTTACTAAATGGACACAAATAATGGTTGGACATAATTCCCATGCCAATGCTTTCCCTCCTCAAGTGCTCCTCTCTCAATGCCAAGCTTATTATCTTCCTTGGAATAAAAATGAGGGGGATAAAATTTGGAAATGGGTCGATTTGGTAAGGAAGGGATTAGGGTTTACAGCTAATTTTAGGGATGAACTAATTAGGAATAAAATGGAGGTTAATCATGAATAAAGAGGCTTATATAGCCTCCTATTAGGGTTAGGGTTTGGTTAAGGAATATCTGAATTGACTCAAAGGCCCCTCTCATTCTTTCATGAATAGGATCAACTAATCCTATAGAAGGAATATCCTATTCTTAGTCTAAATAGGTTTAATAGACTTAATCTAGTCATGACTAACTAATGACTCAAGTGAAATAGTCTAAACTTAATAACTAACTCATTCTCCTAAACTAATAAGTCAAACCATGACTAACTAATTAAATAAATCAATGGGTCAAGTCAAGTCTAGTTGGGTCCACTAATGTCATATCTAATTAAATAGTCTAATCAACTAATCAATAATAATATTAGTTAATAATAATATTAGTTATAATATATATCATACACATTATATATTAAACAAAATTAAAAATATAATATTTATAATAATGCATAATAACAAAAATATCCTTATTCTAGAAATATAGTAGTTATAATTCTACTCCCTTAGAAGAATTTTGTCCTCGAAATTTAAGACACATTGTCTCTCTCAGGCCAGTCATAACCTATTCATTAATCTTTACTACGATCAAACCCCCAACAATCAAGGTCTAAGAAAGTCCTATATACAATCATACAACATGCAATCTGAAGAAAGAAAACAAACATGTATGGTTATAGTCTATGTTTGTCATGGTATTGCAGTCTCTGTCAGGGTATACTAGTAATTATATTCTAGCATAAAAATCATGTATGCAAGCTAAAGCTAATAAGGAATCAATCAATCAATCAGTCAAATAGATGAAAAGGAACAGAAAGAAAGAACAAGAAAGAATATGCAAACCCAATACCTGTAGCATCGGCCTCCTTGACCGTCAACGTAAAAGCCTGTCCTGCTGGGGTATCTCCCTCTATGGGTTCTGGGCATGATGCTGTACCACAGGTAGCCTAGCCGGACCCTTATGATCTGGAGCTGCACCTGGGTGGGCAATGGGATAATCCCTCACTTGATGTCATGTAGTACCACAGTACAAACAAAATCCAAGCCTCTCCGGCAACTCTCCCAAATGTGACCTGGCTTCTTGTAGAAATGACAAGTGGGAGCATGCTGGGTCTGCCTCGGAGGGTACTGCTGATCCTGCTGAACACGAACTGATATCTGGTGCTGCTGTTGGTGATGCTGAAACATCCTCGACAGCTGCTGAATATGGGGACGCTTGGTCGGTCCCACACTGTTACTCGAGTCTCTAGAAATATCGTGACCCCTCTTGGGCCTGAGATCCAGATCATCCTCAGCAATCTGGACATCCATTAAAATGTCCTCGAAGGTAGCATACGACAACCAGAAGTACGCGACTTGATCTCCCTCACCAGCCCCTTCTAGAACTTTCGAGCTTGATCTTCTAGGTCTCGAATCATGGATGGGGCAAAATGTCTCAAACGACATAACTCGATGGCGTACTCATCGGCCGACATGTTCTCCTAGACTAAGTCATGAAACTAACTCTCCAAAGCTCCCATGGCCACGTCGGGGAAGAACTTCTCCTTGAAAAGCTCTTTGAAAGTCTTCCAAGTAAGTCCTTGTACGGTAATCCTGGGCTCCGTACGATACCAAATGAGTATAATATCAAACATCTGACTTTCGACCGCCTCGATCTGCAAGCTCTTTGGGATCTGGGCCAATCTCAGGTTCCTCTCCATATCTTTTAACTAGTCATAAGCTTAGAATATCCCCTCGATACCCTTGAACCCCCGAGGTGCCATCCTCTTGAAGTCCACTATCGTGCCTGGTCTCTGTTGCTGTGGCTGTCCAGGATGCTGTTGGGAAACCCTTTCCACTGCTTGTAGAGACACTTGGTGAGCATTCTCTATGCTCTCTCTCATCAGCTCAGTGTGTGCTTGGTGCGCCTCTACCTGTACCCTCTGAGCCTCAGTCTGAACACGCTAGGCCTCCGCTATCATCCTCTGGGCATCCACCATGTCTTAGACCAAAGCAAAAATATGTGCCCCTTCAGCAGGTACACCTCTAGGAAAAGGAATCTGTGGTGGGGGGGAGGTCCTCTGAAACAACTGGAGTAGCCCACTGGAAAGGTGGGGGAGGAGGACCCTAGAAAGCTGCTGAAACTTCTATATGGACAGAATGTGAAGGAACGGTCCCTTCCAATCCCTGAGTAGGAGGTCGAGAAGTCGTTGACCTCTCCGACATGGCAGTTTCTCCCATCACTGTGATCTGGTCTTTGGCGGCATCCTGGAGACAGATCGAAACAAGAAGAAGTAATTAAGGCACAATATGCGATATCATCAAAGAAGAAAAATAATATTCAAAGAAAGCAATATTCAGAAAGAATAAGGATAGCAAGATCATTAGATTGAAAGTATTCCTAGTTGTGATTAAGTATTCGCTCTCATCCTAGTATACTATATCCTAGATCCTATCGCAGGCTTATAGTAGTAGAATTACGACGTTGCACTACCACAATATCTCACTAATTGTAAAACCTGACTTACATGGGCCACCACTAAAACGTGTCATGATCCGCACCCGATATAAGGGCATGAGTATGCGGGTACGTCTAGCCTACGCCCCAACATCGACGGTAGAACGTTGTCTATGTCATAATACTATCTAATTGATCTTACACAAATATCCAACTCCGTAAGGAGACACAAATATAATAATATAATATAACAGAACTAAAGCACGATAAGATATCAAAAAAAAAATTTAAATCACAACCACAAAGACTAAACAATAATATAATATCTAAACTTCAAACAATAACATCCAAGTCTCAAATATATGCCGAAAACAAATCCGGTACCAAAATGCTAAAAAGAACCAACTAATATAACTAGTGATTCTAGCTAGACCTCCCGGCAATTACGCTTGAGCTATATGGTCCATATCTGCTACTCCCTCATGCAGTCCGTGGAAAATCCGACAACGATCCTCTAAATAGTCATCTGAAAAAATATAACTAGCCAGGATGGAACGAGTACAATCCAATAGCAGTTTCAGTTAAATAACAAAGACTATAAACAGTAATAGAGAGTGCAATACAAGATGAGAATAAATAACTGAATCATAATTGAAAATATCAATATGGAAAATGGATAAACACAACTATTCGACAGAGAATAAATAGTCAGAGCAATAGATATACAATAATAAATATAATATTGACAGAACAATAGAGAATATCTCGATGAATATGAAGTAGACAAGAAAGAACTATACTATCTATGTGTTTTGAAGTATTAATGTTGTCATGTGATCGGCTTGAGAACTTGCACAATATGGTAAGGCCTGGCTAATCATACGTGAGGTGTATGATTAACATTTACAGTACTTTCTCTTGCATAGTAATGGTATGATCACACATCTAGCTAGTACTTTCTTACCCCCGACTAATACAGTGGATTCAAATTATGACACGTTCACAAGAATACTTGTACAGTAAGGGTAACTAGCACAATAAACAGGGAAAACAACATCTCATGATGGGGATCCATACTATACCAATCCATGTATTATCGTATCAGAAATCAAGTAGAACATCACTAAGTACATGAATCATAGTAAATTTTATATAATAAAAACTAGAATAGAATGTACTCGCATGTGATCCTGAGTAATGTACAGGGATCAAGGTCCAAACTGGAGTCACTGTTACGCCCCAGTCCCAAAATACATAGGACTAGGAATACATAACATGTCAGCTACGCATTCGACCAGACTCCGGTCCGACTAGAATACGTATAAGTTATATTAAAATGGTCACTATATATATAATAGAAGTAAATATAAATATCTATTTTTTAATCCACAAGAATCAGAATATACAAAAATGAGCTACATGTGCTAAAGTCGGCCGCCAGTAACACATAAGCTCGAATAGACTCGAGAAAGGAATATGAGTCTATAAAACTAGGCTATATCAACAGATGAATAAACAATATGAATAATAACCATGACTCCGAAAGAAATGATATAAGTACCTGGCACCAATTCTTGCAAGACTAAGCAACACACATCAGCAACTCCAGGCAGGCTCCAAAACAGTCTATGCTGCATAACTGGCAAGGGACCAGGTCCTCAGAGGGACGTAACAAGGTACAAGAAACAGCATGCCAAAATAAATGTAGTATATAAAAATATCCACAGGGCAAACTATGTAACCGGCTATGTGATATATAAATGAGAGCATTAATCATACTCAGGCTGAAACTACTATAGGCTCTGTGTCGGGGAAACCCATAGCAGCATTTATTCTCGAAGGGCCAATAAGTGTGCCAAAGCTATAGTCAGAGTCTAAGGCACCTCCAGTAATGTAATATATATATATAACATAATCAGCCTTTAGTATGGTAAGACTCTCCCCACCCAATGTAATCTCTTGTCTCATGTCCATAACACGCAAGATCATGACCTCTAGCTAATACATCGAGTCATAATGATAGCTATGCATATGTAAGATCTATGTCATGAATCATGTAACCTATACAAAATCACCATGAATAACTCAGAAAGATTCTGTCTCATAAATAGTGTCAAGTGTCCTATGGTATGACGTACTGGATAAAGCAAGCACGAAAGTATAGGATCGAGATAACAACTCTCTAAGTGACGTTACACGACTTCGTGTACGGTATCGACACCCGAATATTATTCGGACGTTAAGCAACGTCTCAGGATCCTAGGTTGAACATGTACATCTTAAGAGTATATATATGTAGAAAGAACTCAAGCAAATAATATAACAGGAACTACTGCAAGTTGGCAAGGTACACTTGCATATGGTTTGAATTCCTTCAATTGCTCAGGTGTATGTGGAATCTCCAGGAATGCCTCCGGATGCTGAAACAAATATTACCATCACTCTCAGAAGATATAAAATAGCTAAGATTGCCTACCCATAAGTCCAATTTGAACACAGGGACAGAAATGACAGTTTCTGGTCAAAGCGGGGTCCACTTGTAGCCCATTTTACACCAAAAAAATATACCAGAGACAAAGTTCTCCAAATTTGTCAAACTTAGTGTCTATAAGTCCAGAACGATGATACGAACCCAACGTAATATCCAGAACTGGATTCCGATGAGCCGATCACAAAATTGTCCGTCAAGTGGAGCCGTGGGGCCCACGACACGGGGTTTCGTCAACGTTCTCAGAATTGAACCAAACTTTGGTCACAGGACCAGCGAAACGCTATGAACCCAATGGCACAAGTTTTGTTGTGAAATGACAAGCACACACGAAGTTACAACAAGTTTCAGAATAGGCCCGATATGGGGTAATTTCGACGGATACGCGTTAATTTCGGTGTGCACGCACATCCAAATCAACTTCCGCAAAATCCCACACGTCCGAATTGACGATGCGCACCCTTCGGTAAAATTTGCACACGACCAAGTTTCCTCGTTTAGCGGGACACACCCAGTTTCAGGAGAATTCAAATTTTAAAAATAAAGTTTTTGGTCAATTTCACCCGCGAATAAAATACATCATGAAACTAACTAAAATAAACTAATTACTCGGTTTTAATCTCGGTTATATTGTCTAATTAACTGTTCAAATAAAATTTTGAAATAATAAACAGGTTGGGAGTAAATCGGCCATGAACTTGTGAGTTCGGGACGGTTTTTGATTTACAAAAATTGGGTTATTTTTCCTATTTTGCGTCGCGGTTTGCGACCGACACATGACGTGATACCCTGAACGAATTGTACAGGGTTCGAGAGGGTCACATTATCTTCGCCTAGGATTCGACAGAACAAAATATGAATCAACACACAGGAAGATATACGAGCTAGAAGACGGGTACCTCACTGATGTCGTGATTGGGCGGCACGGCAGGGCACGGCGGTGGCGGCGGCGGTTGTTGTGGCAGCGGCGGCTGCTGGGCTACTCGGAGGTCTTAGTGGGTCATCAGCGGTCGGGGAAGTCGACGGGGGCTTCAGGGTGCCGGAGTCGTTGAGTGGGTGCGGGGTCGGTAACCGGAGAAGATGGGGATGGCGGTGGCAGGGGTTGCGATTGATGGTGGTAGTCAATTTTTTATAGGAAGATGGGAGGCGGTTGTGTGGAGAGGGTCGCTGGGGGTTTTGGGGGGGTCGTGGGTGTGAGAATTATTGGAGCAGGTCGGGTCGGGTATGGGTCGGTCGGGTAGGATCCGACCCGTTAGGGTTGGGTTGGTTCATTAGGGTTTAGTTTGGGTTCGATTCGGTTCAAGCTGGTTTAATCAAAAATAGTATTTTCAGCTAATTAAAAATAGTTTTTGCGTCCAATAAATTCCAGAAAAATTATATAACATCCAATAATTAATTATACACCCAAAAATATAATTTTTGAAATATTTTATTACTTAATTTAATACACAAAAATATTAATCTCTGAAGGACATTTAAAATAATTAATTAAAATAACGAAACAATCCAGAAATTTATTTTAAATTTTTTTAAAAAATAGATTGTTACAATCTACCCACCTTAGAAGAATTTTATTTTTGCAATTAAGATACAAAACATAACCTGCAGCAAAGATGACGCGGTTGCAAGAGATGGTGGTTGAAGCACGACACAAGAATAAATAATCATGAACAAGGAGAAATCGAGAGGAAGGGTGAGGGATTTGTTCAAGCAGAACACGTAGGGAAGGAATAAAACTTTTCCCTAGGCAATAAGAGATATGTAACTCAAGAGTAAAGGAGCCTGGTTAGAACGAAGATCAACTACAACTTATGAAAACTTGGGTACCAGTTACTAATCAAGACTAACAAGTTCAGGCTAACATAATACTAGGCTTAGGCTAGAGAAATGATCTAACAGGCACTTGCTAAAGCATTACTAGGAATAGATAGCTTAAATCTTACTCTCATTCACTATTCCTCGAGTCTGTGCGTCCTCCACTGTCATCGTAAAAGCCTGTCCACGCCCTTGTAGTGGTTCCCTCTTCTGTTGCTGGGCCTGCTGAAAGAGTGCTGCTCATACTCTGTGTGGATCTTGGAATATATCAAGATGTCATCAATAAACACAACCATGAACTTGTCCAAGTACTAATGAAAAACTCCATTCATCAAACTCATGAACACAGCTGGCGCGTTGGTTAAACGGCATAACTAAGAACTCACAGAGTCCATACTAGGTCCTGAAGGCTATTTTCGGTATATCCTCTCTACGCGCTCTAATCTGGTGATAACCGGATCTAAGATCAATCTTTGAGAATACACTCGCACCACTCAACTGATTGAATAGATCGTTAATGCATGACAGGGGATGTCGGTTCTTGATGGTTATAGTATTCAGTGCCCTGTAGTCAATACACAGGCGTACCGTCCCATCCTTCTTTGGCACAAATAGTATTGGTGTAACAGCTGGGTCATAAGATCTAATTTTGTTACTAAACGTCAAAAGACAACTAAGAATTTAATCACTATGGCCTGCTATGCAAGGTTCCACTTTCTTAAGGTCATAATACAATTCCATGTATCACCATCATGAGCCACATATATCTGATCCCTAGCATTAGCTATGTATTCCATAAAGTATTCCAGTGCATTAGAATTAGCCCTCTTTCCTTTCTTCTAATACTTCTAAATTACTTTATACCTTTAAGGAAGGATAAGGTTTTATTAGTTCTAGGCCTCTGATACTTTAAATTCTTCTGCTAAACTCTATACTAACTCTAGCAGATAGGAATAACCTATCTACTATCATACTAAGGGTAACCGTCTTCTCAAAAATTTATATCCAGCATATCTTGTTCCGCCTTGACAAGGATCTGCTTTTGAAAAAAATACCGTGTACGAACATTCATCTCTCTGAAATAGGAAGAGATGATAAATAATAATAAGGATGTCGAGGGGATTAAAAGAGTACAATTATGAAGTCCAAGGGCGATAATCAAATGTTAAAGAATTTTCAAGTCAGTTGTGGATTGAGATGCTAACACTGCTAACTTTGATTACAGGCTCGCTCAGTACCGTAAAGTAATCGAAACGATTTAATCAGGACCAACATGGGCCAACATAAAAAATATGTCACGCTTCAGTCCTAAAATACGTAGGACTAGGAATACGTAATATGTCAGCTACACATTCGACCAGACTCTGGTCTGACTCGAATACGTATAAGCTGTATTAAAATGGTCACTATCTATATAATCAAGTAAATATAAATATCTATGCCTCAATCCACAAGAATCAGAATATACAAGAATGAGCTACATATGCTAAAGTCGGCCACCAGTAACACATAAGCTCGAATAGACTCGAGAAAGGAATATGAGTGTATAAAACTTAGCTATATCAGTAGATGAATAAATAATATGAATAATAACCATGACTCCGAAAGAAATGATATAAGTACCTGGCACCAATTCCTGCAAGACTAAGCAACACACATCAGCAACTCCAGGCAGGCTCCACAACGGTCTATGCTGCAAAACTGGCTAGGGACCAAGTGTCACTACCACATTTTCTAGGAAATGGTATTTTAGTAATTTCCTATTTAAATAAATATTGTGCATGGTAAATAATTTTTGTTGTATTATTTAATTGTTGTTGGATGTTATTTAATTATTTTGGACTTATTTTAGTGGACCCAACTAGTGTAGTTTGGACCCATGGACCAACATGAATTAAATAGTTAGATTTGGCCCATTTAGAAAGCACATAGTTAAGGAGATGGATTAAATTAATTAAGTGATTAGACTAGAAGCTTCCTTCCTTAATTATTTCTTCATGAGAGGCCCCAAGGGCTACATTAGACATTTTACAATTGCTTGGGAGAGGGACAAGGCCGACCTATTAAAAGAGGGGGAAAATTTCTCTCTCTTCTCATTCTCATTCCAAATCTAGATCTAGAATTTCCCACTCCCAAATTTCCTCCATTCTCATTCCAATTCCCTACCAGATTCATTTCAAATTCTTCCCAATTCACCATTAGAGAAGGAGGAAGCAAGGATCTAGAAGAAGGAAGCAAGGATCTACAAAGAGGAGCAAGGATCTATAATTTGGAAGCAAGTTCTTCTCAATTGGAGGTTTCATTGGGAATCCATCTCCCAATAGGTATAATTCAGATTTTCCCATTTAAATAGCTTCTAAATCTGAGATTTAATCATGTAAAATCAACCCATATATATGTACTACCAATAGGACTTTGTTTTATGTTCATAGGAGACCCATGGAGAAAGTTATGGTACTTTTTGTGTTAATTTTGTTGGAATTCCGAATTTACATTTTGTTGTGTGTACCAATTGATCCTATAGATCAATTGGACATGAGCTTATGTGTTTGGGGCTAGTATCGTGTCCATAATTTGGTACTTGTGGTTCGTATCCCAACTATTTGGTGATACGTGTCATTTTGGAGGTTTTCTCCGACACGGGGCTTTGAACATGTCGTATTTTGACACGGACACATAGATCTACTTTTGACACTTTGATTTATTCATAAATATTATTTGTGACTTGTTTGTGTCCTTCGGGGTACAATTGGTTGTGTGTTGGACTCGTGTCACATGCGTATCCTAGATCTAGTGGGATACGGTGTGATACTCTCCAATTTGGTGTGTTTATGTGTAGATCTAATTATTTATGCTTTAAATTCTTCATTTATAACTAGTAAATATATATAGATATTATATATTTATTTTAGTATATTTATTATGGTATTTATTGTAGCATAGATCTATATATTTCTATGTATTCTAATGTGGTGTATAAATATATGTATGTAGCTTTCTTACATGCAAATATATATGTACTTATGTTAATAACATAAATTTACATAAATGTTTTATAAAATATATTTATGTGTTTAAATGTGTAATTATATTAAATATAATTATTATGTAATTATTTGGATTTAATGAATGTATTTTTGTGTGTGCTTCTAGCCATATTAAAATATGTACATTAATATGTGCAATGTGTTTTGTAATTATTAATATTTAAATGTGCAAGTTTATGTGTATATATATATAAGTATATATATTTATTAAATTATTTTATATATGTATATATATATATATATATATATATGTGCTTATTGTAAAGTAAAATACTAGTAGTGATATATTATTTTATTTGTATAAATATTGGTTTGTATATACTTTATATTAGAGTGTATATTATTTATACTTTGTGTGGGTACCAATTGGATCAAGACCTTGATTCCTAATTGTTGTATTATTTATATAGATGTCTTGTGAGGTTGACCTTGGTTTGACCATGTTTGACTTTAGTTGACTTTAGAGTTGACCATAGTTGACTTTTAACTTAGAATTGATTTATTGACCTAGAAGTTGACTAGTTTGACTTGTTCTCTTTCCGGGACCTTGTTTTAATGTGGTATTCCATATCTAGGTCTTCGAGGCACCGAGTCAGACATCTGTAAGACTTTTTCATTGGACTTCAGGCGAGTACATTCTCTGATAGTTTCTCATTTATGATATCCTCTATGTTCGTTGTATCTAGTGTAGATATACATGTTTCTCTTGACACTATGGTTACACGGATTGGTATATCCGGATCTCGTCATGAGATGTTATTCCTTGGTATATGGTGTATATGGTGCAAGTATTATTTCATTGGTTATCTTGTACATGTACAGACACCGATTTTCGGGAGGAGTCGCTCTCTTCTTGGGAAATCTAGTGCCATAGCATACCGTGGTTGGATCTATTATACCAGTTAGGGGTGGAGAGTATTAGTATAGATATGTGATCAAATCCCTATTGAATAAAGTATTGGTAAGCGAATAGTGTTGATCATGCATCGCATGTATGATTAGCCAGGCCGCATTGTATCTTACCCAAGCCGATCACATGTTAAGCTAGTACTCACACACTTAGTCATTAGTATTATTGTTTCATTGGCATATTGTTCATTATTGTATTTCTTTCCAGTATTTACGTATTGTCTATATATCTCTTGTATCTATTTTGTGCATCTTGTTTATCCACAGCTATTTACTGTTACATAGTTTTTATCATGGATTAGAACTGCTGTTAGAGATATACTCTGCTCCTTTCCTGACTGGATATATTTTTCCAGATGACACTGAGGAGTACCCTATCTATTATGGACCCCAGGATGTTGTGGGTTTAGATTCTGTCATGACCCGCACCCAAAAAATCGGGCATGAGTCGTGGGTACGTCCAGCCTACGCCGCAGCATCGGCGGTAGAACGCTGTCTAGGTCAACTAACTAAATAATAATCTCACACAAAAATTGGGCATGACCTCTCCAAAAGGAGGGCAACCACACAAACAATATATCAACCTGTCAAGATCTCAACTCCAAACGGAGGAGCAAATATCACAATGATAATCAAGTACTCAATCACGAATCTAAACACGATAAGATAACAAGAAGACTAACAGCTATAAAGTCTAACCAACAACAACTACTACAACAACCACAACATCCATAATAATAATACACCAATATCCAAAATAATATACAATACAAGGTCTCAATCCAAACCGGAGACAAATCCGGTGCTAAAGCTAATAAAACAACAAGGTCCTAGTGATCCCAGCTACCAACCCGGAAATCACTCCTAAACTAGAGGGTCCCTGTCTGCACCGTCGACAGGCTCAGGTCCATAAAACGTCGGACACCACTCCTCCGGATACTCTAAAAAAATATGTCCAGTCAGGACTGGAGCAAGTACATCTCTAACAGCAGTTCCATTTAAATGATAAAAACTATAAAACAGTTATAGCAAGTAGCAAGAAGAATAAAGCAAGTATGAAATAAGGAAATATGTATAACTGGTGCATAAAGGTAAAGATGCATGGATATCAGAGCAAGATAGTAATAACTGCAAGATACAGGAAATCTAAGCTAAGATCAAGTCCGTGCACATGAACGTGTAGTGAGTCCAGCATGAAAAACATGTAGTGAGTCAAGTCCAGAAATATGTAAGTGAGACCAGCAAGAAATACAAGTGAGTCCAGACTATAAAGAATGAACTCGGTGTCTTTGAAATACTTGTTTCGATATGTAAACGGCTAGGGGTAAGTACGGCTCACCGCGCACTGGGTGCGCGGCTGCTATCATTCCAGATTAGACTAGAGGGAGTGATTCCTGATGATGCCAGATAGGAATGTTTACATGTCTACTCGAGTATTTCCCTGCCCCGACTAATACAAGTGGATCCAAGACCCGACACGCAAATCAAGATGAGTCCAGCCTGAACATGAGTGATGCCTGTAGTGATGCCTGTAGGTGATGCCAGTAGTGATTCCAGAATAGAGGCCAGAAACATGAAATGTACGTGTCGCAAGTAAATGAATCCAGAAATATCAATCAGTGTCCCGTGTTGTGCCAGAATAATCAGATGATACTATACTAGAAGCTGAATCATAATAATCATCAGATAATGAAAACTATCAGAGAATGTACTCGCCTGACGTCCTGAGCAACTAGCGATCCGAACCGGTGTCGCAAGGACCTAATACGAAAAGCAAGGTTGAATAGGGTTCTAATGAGTTAAACAGATATAAAATAATTAAAAATAGGCTTCTAGGGTCGTTCTAGGTCAAACGGGTCAAACCGGTGAAATCTGGGTCAAAAAGTCAACTATGGGTCCAAAAAGTCAACTCTAGGTCAAAACTAGGTCAAAAGTTGACTTTGGCGGTCAACCGAGTCAACTACGGTCAAGTCTGGGTCAAACTAGGGTGCTCCTGAAATTCTAGGTCAAACCGAGCTCATTAAGCTAGAAAACTCACAAACTCGCCTCCTTGAGATACCGGGATACCCTCGGTATCCGATACCTCAACCTAGGCTATATACCCCGCCTATACCCTCTAAAACCTATGCTAGCACGCGTAAATATGTACACATATACGTATAAAAATCACTCCAATACTATTCCTAGGCTATTGCTCAAAAACTCCGCTCGAAACCCAATACCTTGGTTATCTTAAGGTATTGAAATACCTCGGTATCTCAAGGTATTGGGATACTCTCCAATACCCCTCTAACTACCCCTCCAGTTAGCTATCTAGGCTAATAGATATATACCTAGTTATTAATTTAGGCTAGAAAATATATAACTATTATATATTTATACATATCTAAGTATCTATATATATATATACATAGCACATACACACATACACTTAAAACCCATATACCTTACCTTACCTTATCTTACACATACCTTACATATACATATATATATATATATCTAGATCTAGATATCTAACTATCTATCTAGCTATCTTATTATCTATTTATCTATAGGTCTATCTATCAATCTATCTATGTATCTATTTATCTATTTATATCTAGCTATCTACTTACCTATGTATCTATGTATCTATCTATTTATTTATCTAACTAACTTATTATCTAACTATGTATCAATCTATCTATATCTATATATATATATATACCTCTCTCTCCCTCCCTCGCATTGCTACTGCTGCTGCTAGCTCTTGCTTGCTGCTGCTGCTGCTAAGCATGCTGCTACTGCTGCTGAATTGCTGCTGCCTGCTGCTGCTATGTACTGCTGCTGCTAGCTGCTGCACTGGCAGCAGCATGCTGCTGCTGCTGTCCCAGTTTCAGCTGGGCACCCCCCCTCTCAACACACATACACACACACCTATATATATATATCACTATATATATATCTATATATATACATACATATATATACATATATATAACTCTATAGATATATATATACATACTAACTAACATATATACTAATACCTATATACCAACACACACTAACATATATATCTACACACACACACAAACACAAGCACACACATATATCTACATATATATATATAAACACTCACACACTCAAACATATATATATCTATATATATATATATCTATCCTCACTCACACACACTCACTCTCACACACCCTCACACACACATACTCACACACACTAGCACACACTCTCACAAGCGCACAACCACACACATAAACACTCACAACACTATCAACACACACATATAAGCACACACAAACTCTCATACATATATATATATAAATATATATACATATATACATAAACTCATATATATATATACCTATAAACACTCACTCACACTCACACACACTCACCTACACACTCACACAAGCACTCACTCACACACACTCACCTACACACATACACTAGCACATAGATATAAATACATACACATATAAATAGAAATATATATATATATATATATAGAAACACACACCAACATATATATATAAATATATAAATATAGACACAAACACTAACACAACACCACACACAACAACACACAACCAACACGTCCCACTCACGCCCAACGACCCCGACACTCACCGACACCCTAAAATATATAAAATATAACTCGAAAACTCTAGCACACACTCCCCGATACTAACCCAACACGCGCACAAGCTCGAAACGAGGAAACCAAGTCGAAATGGTCGTTCGGTCATTTCGACGAACACGTGGTGTGCGGCTCGGAAAACCTCCTGAAACGCACACCAAACGAACTCGGAATCGGCCCAAAATTTACCCACGCGCTCTATACGATGTCTAGATCCTAGAAAATGTGCTCCCGTGTTGATTCTAGGTCCATGGCGGAAACGCACACGCACTTAGAATCGACGATGACGAAAAGCCCCAATTTCGCCCGAAACGCCCGTTTCTCCACGACGCAGCTTCCCGTGTCCGAACGGAGACACGCACTCACCCTCAAGACACCCGACAACGTCTATCTAGGTCCATCTAACCTAGGGCATCACCCAAAATTGGGCCAAATTCGGATTTCTCCCGAAATTGACACAAAACCTAGTGTTAAAGTCTCCAAACACTACCCAACTAGTTCCAACTTCCTCCCATGGGTAGCCTAAGGGTCTAGGAAGGTTCTAAAATATTAATTACACTATAAAAGAGTAATTACAAGGGGAAATTTAGGGTTTACCTCTTGGGAGTTGGAATTCCAAGCCAAAGTCTTCAAAATGCTCCAAATCCTCCAAACCAAGCTTCCAAGCACCCAATCTAAGCTCCAACACCAAATCTAGGCTCTACCCACCTAGGTTGGGGAAGAATGTAAGGTTAGGGTTCAAGTAAGAAGAAGAAATGGAAAGAGGAAGGAAGAAAAATAAGAAAACTTACTTTGGAAGAAGGAAGAAAGAAGAAAGAAGAAGTGGAGAAGAAGGAGAAGTGAAGAAGAAGAAGAAATGGGATGGGGGCTGCTGTGATCAGGTGAGGGGGCTGGGAATAGGGCCGGCCATGTGAAAATATAGGTTCCACAAGTTGGCAAATGTCCAAAATGCCCTCCCGTAACTCGGTTTTGGATTTCGGGGTCCAAAAACACTCAAACTAACTCCAAATCTCTCCCACTAACCTTCTAAAAATAAAATAAATATTTCTAAGCCCCAAAATAATTCTCACAAGGGTGTGGGCTGGGTCGGACATGGGTCCACTAGGGTCTGACATGGGTCCAGGCTAGCCAAAATCCTAAAACAATCAATAAAAATATAATACAATCATTAATTAATTATAAATACAATTAAATAAAAATAATGCACAATTAACTAAATTAAAAATAAAAAAAATATTCGGCTCTGGAAATGGGGTGGTGACAAGCCTATCCTCCTTAAAAAATTTCGTCCTCGAAATTTAAAGTCAATCACACTCCTCTAGGTCAAACCCCCAACAATCACAATCAAGAAATTCTACCCAAACAACATGCAAGATCAGGGTCCTATTGGTCGTGTTATCACAGTCTCAATCAGGGTCACTACACTATCTACCACAGCACAAGAAAATCTAACAGGTACTAATGAAGCACACCACAGGAATGGAAAAGGACAGGAAGAAGAAACAAGAGACAGACCTGCTAACCCGACATCCGTAGCATCGGCCTCCTCGACCGTCAACGCATAAGCCCTGCCCTGCTGGGGTGTATCCCTCTGCTGGTGCGGGGCATGATGCTGTGCCACAGATGGCCTAGCTCCAACTCTCTGATCATGTGCTCCACCCAATGGAGGTACAGTGGAGCAATCTCGCATCTGGTGAGCAGCGGATCCACAGAACAAACACACCTTCAGCCTCCTCCTACAAACATCCCAGGTGTGTCCTGCCTTCCTGCAGTAGGCACAAGTGGGCACCCTCTGATCCCGACCCTGTTGCGCTGCCTTCTGCACATAGAGACGCTTAGCTGGTCCCGCACTGCCTGAATCATCCCTGCCTCTCTTGGATTTGAGCTCCAAGTCATCCTCTGCTCTCTGAGCATCTCCTACTATCTGCTCAAAAGTCGCCTCGCGGTCGCTCCTGGTCAAAGACTTGACCGCCATAACCAAGCCCTTGCGAAACTTTCTCGCCTTAGCTGCCTCACTCAAGCCATCTACAAATCTGCCCAGACGGCAGAACTCTGCTGCGTACTCATCCACCGTCATGCTCCCCTGGACGAGTGCCGCAAACTGGCTTTCCAAAGCACTGAGCGCCACATCTGGGAAAAACTTCTCCTTAAAAAGCCTCTTGAAAGCCTCCCAAGTAAGCCCTGGCGCCGCAATCCTCGTATCTGTACGATACCATGTCAAAGCGAGGTCGAACATCTGACTGCCCGCTGCCTCTATCTGCATACTGTCTGGAATCTGTGCCAGCCTGAAGATGCCCTCGATCTGCTCTATCCAGTCATCCGCGTACAGGATCCCTTCTGTACCACGGAACTCCTTGGGCCGCATCCTCTGAAAGTCGATAATACTACCCGACCTCGAATGCTGAATCTGATCTGCCTGTGGCTGAACCTGTGCCACCCTATCCACTGCCGTCATGGCCACCTGGTGGGCGTTCTCAATGCCCAGCCTCATCACATCCACCTGACGGTGCTGCGTGTCCATCATCTCCCTGAAGAATGCAAACAACTGCGCGGCATCTACTGGAGCAGGAAGTGGTAGAGGAACCACCGGAACGACTGGGGTAGTCCTCGGATCGACAGGTGAAGGAGAATCCCCGAGAGAAGCAGATGCTCCCTCAACCGCAGGAGTGGTGAGTGGAGCGGTAGCAGCTGCCTGAATACGAGCTGGACGAGAGGTAGCAGACCTCTCAGTAGCAACTGCTGGGGCGGTACGATGAGATCGTGTCTTCGGAGGCATCCTGAACACAAATCAAAAGAAGTCAATACGGCGCAAGATACGATATCATCAAAGAAGGACAGTAATATTTCAAAAGAAGCAATTTCAGAATAATTAGATTGAAATTATTCCTAGTCGTGATTGAGTACACTCTCATCCTAGATCCTATATCCTAGAGCAGGCTCGCAGCAGTACAACTAAGTTATTGTACCACCACGATATCGCACTAATTGCGAATCGAGACCTGCATGGGCCGCCACCAAAAATGTGTCACGACCCGCACCTGGAAAATCGGGCATGAGTCGTGGGTACGTCCAGCCTACGCCGCAGCATCGGCGGTAGAACGCTGTCTAGGTCAACTAACTAAATAATAATCTCACACAAAAATCGGGCATGACCTCTCCAAAAGGAGGGCAACCACACAAACAATATATCAACCTGTCAAGATCTCAACTCCAAACGGAGGAGCAAATATCACAATGATAATCAAGTACTCAATCACGAATCTAAGCACGATAAGATAACAAAAAGACTAACAGCTATAAAGTCTAACCAACAACAACTACTACAACAACCACAACATCCATAATAATAATACACCAATATCCAAAATAATATACAATACAAGGTCTCAATCCAAACCGGAGACAAATCCGGTGCTAAAGCTAATAAAACAACAAGGTCCTAGTGATCCCGGCTACCAACCCGAAAATCACTCCTAAACTAGAGGGTCCCTGTCTGCACCGTCGACAGGCTCAGGTCCATAAAACGTCGGACACCACTCCTCCTGATACTCTGAAAAAATATGTCCAGTCAGGACTGGAGCAAGTACATCTCTAACAGCAGTTCCATTTAAATGATAAAAACTATAAAATAGTTATAGCAAGTAGCAAGAAGAATGAAGCAAGTATGAAACAAGGAAATATGTATAACTGGTGCATAAAGGTAAAGATGCATGGATATCAGAGCAAGATAGTAATAACTTCAAGATACAGAAAATCTAAGCTAAGATCAAGTCCGTGCACATGAACGTGTAGTGAGTCCAGCATAAAAAACATGTAGTGAGTCAAGTCCAGAAATATGTAAGTGAGACCAGCAAGAAATGCAAGTGAGTCCAGACTATAAAGAATGAACTCGGTGTCTTTGAAATACTTGTTTCGACATGTAAACGACTAGGGGTAAGTACGGCTCACCGCACACTGGGTGCGCGGCTGCTATCATTCCAGATTAGACCAGAGGGAGTGATTCCTGATGATGCCAGATAGGAATATTTACATGTCTACTCGAGTATTTCCCCGCCCCGACTAATACAAGTGGATCCAAGACCCGACACGCAAATCAAGATGAGTCCAGCCTGAACATGAGTGATGCCTGTAGTGATGCCTGTAGGTGATGCCAGTAGTGATTCCAGAATAGAGGCCAGAAATATGAAATGTACGTGTCGCAAGTAAATGAATCCAGAAATATTAATCAGTGTCCCGTGTTGTGCCAGAATAATCAGATGATACTATACTAGAAGCTGAATAATAATAATCATCAGATAATGAAAACTATCAGAGAATGTACTCGCCTGACGTCCTGAGCAACTAGCGATCCGAACCGGTGTCGCAAGGACCTAATGCGAAAAGCAAGGTTAAACAGGGTTCTAATGAGTTAAACAGATATAAAATAATTAAAAATAGGCTTCTAGGGTCGTTCTAGGTCAAACGGGTCAAACCGGTGAAATCTGGATCAAAAAGTCAACTCTAGGTCCAAAAAGTCAACTCTGGGTCAAAACTAGGTCAAAAGTTGACTTTGGCGGTCAACCGAGTCAACTACGGTCAAGTCTGGGTCAAACTAGGGTGCTCCTGAAATTCTAGGTCAAACCGAGCTCATTAAGCTAGAAAACTCACAAACTCGCCTCCTTGAGATACCGAGATACCCTCGGTATCCGATACCTCAACCTAGGCTATATACCCCGCCTATACCCTCTAAAACCTATGCTAGCACGCGTAAATATATACACATATACGTATAAAAATCACTCCAATACTATTCCTAGGCTATTGCTCAAAAACCCCGCTCGAAACCCAATACCTTGGTTATCTTAAGGTATTGAAATACCTCGGTATCTCAAGGTATTGGGATACTCTCCAATACCCCTCTAACTACCCCTCCAGTTAGCTATCTAGGCTAATAGATATATACCTAGTTATTAATTTAGGCTAGAAAATATATAACTATCATATATTTATACATATCTAAGTATCTATATATATATATACATAGCACATACACACATACACTTAAAACCCATATACCTTACCTTACCTTATCTTACACATACCTTACATATACATATATATATATATCTAGATCTAGATATCTAACTATCTATCTAGCTATCTTATTATCTATTTATCTATAGGTCTATCTATCAATCTATCTACGTATCTATTTATCTATTTATATCTAGCTATCTACTTACCTATGTATCTATGTATCTATCTATTTATTTATCTAACTAACTTATTATCTAACTATGTATCAATCTATCTATATCTATATATATATATATACCTCTCTCTCCCTCCCTCGCATTGCTACTGCTGCTGCTAGCTCTTGCTTGCTGCTGCTGCTAAGCATGCTGCTACTGCTGCTGAATTGCTGCTGCCTGCTGCTGCTATGTACTGCTGCTGCTAGCTGCTGCACTGGCAGCAGCATGCTGCTGCTGCTGTCCCAGTTTCAGCTGGGCACCCCCCTTCTCAACACACATACACACACACCTATATATATATATCACTATATATATATCTATATATATACATACATATATATACATATATATAACTCTATAGATATATATATACATACTAACTAACATATATACTAATACCTATATACCAACACACACTAACATATATATCTACACACACACACAAACACAAGCACACACATATATCTACATATATATATAAACACTCACACACTCAAACATATATATATCTATATATATATCTATCCTCACTCACACACACTCACTCTCACACACCCTCACACACACATACTCACACACACTAGCACACACTCTCACAAGCGCACAACCACACACATAAACACTCACAACACTATCAACACACACACATAAGCACACACAAACTCTCATACATATATATATATATATATAAATATATATACATATATACATAAACTCATATATATATACCTATAAACACTCACTCACACTCACACACACTCACCTACACACATACACTAGCACATAGATATAAATACACACACATATAAATAGAAATATATATATATATATATATAGAAACACACACCAACATATATATATATAAATATATAAATATAGACACAAATACTAACACAATACCACACACAACAACACACAACCAACACGCCCCACTCACGCCCAACGACCCCGACACTCACCGACACCCTAAAATATATAAAATACAACTCAAAAACTCTAGCACACACTCTCCGATACTAACCCAACGCGCGCACAAGCCCGAAACGAGGAAACCAAGTCGAAATGGCCGTTCGGTCATTTTGACGAATACGTGGTGCGCGGCTCGGAAAACCTCCTGAAACGCACATCAAACGAACTCGGAATCGGCCCAAAATTTACCCACGTGCTCTACACGATGTCTAGATCCTAGAAAATGTGCTCCCGCGTCGATTCTAGGTCCGTGGCGGAAACGCACACGCACTTAGAATCGGCGACGACGAAAAGCCCCAATTTCGCCCGAAACGTCCGTTTCTCCGCGATGCGGCTTCCCGTGTCCGAACGGAGACACTCACTCACCCTCAAGACACCCGACAACGTCTATCTAGGTCCATCTAACCTAGGGCATCACCCAAAATTGGGCCAAATTTAGATTTCTCCCAAAATTGACACAAAACCTAGTGTTAAAGTCTCCAAACACTACCCAACTAGTTCCAACTTCCTCCCACGGGTAGCCTAAGGGTCTAGGAAGGTTCTAAAATATTAATTACACTATAAAAGAGTAATTACAAGGGGAAATTTAGGGTTTACCTCTTGGGAGTTGGAATCCCAAGCCAAAGTCTCCAAAATGCTCCAAATCCTCCAAACCAAGCTTCCAAGCTCCCAATCCAAGCTCCAACACCAAATCTAGGCTCTACCCACCTAGGTTGGGGAAGAATGTAAGGTTAGGGTTCAAGTAAGAAGAAGAAATGGAAAGAGGAAGGAAGAAAAATAAGAAAACTTACTTTGGAAGAAGGAAGAAAGAAGAAAGAAGAAGTGGAGAAGAAGGAGAAGTGAAGAAGAAGAAGAAGAAATGGGATGGGGGCTGCTGTGATCGGGTGAGGGGGCTGGGAATAGGGCCGGCCATGTGAAAATATAGGTTCCACAAGTTGGCAAATGTCCAAAATGCCCTCCCGTAACTCGGTTTTGGGTTTCGGGGTCCAAAAACACTCAAACTAACTCCAAATCTCTCCCACTAACCTTCTAAAAATAAAATAAATATTTCTAAGCCCCAAAATAATTCTCACAAGGGTGTGGGCTGGGTCGGACATGGGTCCACTAGGGTCTAACATGGGTCCAGGCTAGCCAAAATCCTAAAACAATCAATAAAAATATAATACAATCATTAATTAATTATAAATACAATTAAATAAAAATAATGCACAATTAACTAAATTAAAAATAAATAAAAAAAATACCCGGCTCTGGAAATGGGGTGGTGACAGATTCTGAGACCCTGGCTCAAGAGTGACTTATCCCAACTGAGACAGTTGACCCTGGAGTGTAGCTTTGTAGTATGGTAGTATTCTTTTATACTGGATTTGTCTCCAGCTTATTTTTGTTACTCTTCAAGACTCATTGATGTATTATTTTAAACTCATGAGTTGTATTGTGACTATTCTATTCTCATCTGATTCGTGCTCATTCTATCTTAGTTCTGTGATTGAGTATACTATCATTATTGGTGGTTCATTTTATGTTAGATAGACTATCTAGACAGCGTTCTACCGTCGATTCTGCGGCGTAGGCTGGGCGTTGTTTCCGACTAGTATTCTTACATCGGGTACGGGTCGTGACACGTTTTTGGTGGTGGCCCATGCAGGTCTAGCTTCACAAGTATGTGATGTCGTGGTAGTGCGACAACTTAGTTGTACTACTGCGAGCCTGCAATAGGATATAGGATATAGGCTGAGATACTCAATCACATCTAGAAAAATTCTTTTGATTCAACTATTCTCCTTTGACATTGATACTTGATCCCTTAAACTGTCCTTTCCTTGATGTCTTACATCATGTGCCATATTGATCCTCATTCCGTCTTTTTATGAGACATACTCGGAGATACTTGCGGAGGCACGCAAGGTTGAGCGGGATCTGGGTTTGAAGACCAAGAGAGACCGTGATTCTTTTCTGGGGGCCAACGGCAGTGCAGTATCTGCCAAACGTCCTTATTTCCAGTCCAGACCTTTCCAGCAGCCACAGCAGAACCAGACTCCAGCTATAGCACCTTTTCACCAGGCACCTCAGCAGCAGAGACAGTTACAGCAAGCTCCATGCAACTTCTGCAAGAAACCTGGCCACATCTGGGAAGTTTGCAGGAGGAGGCTAGGAATTTGTTTGTATTGTGGTACTGAAGGGCATCAATCAAGGAAGTGTCCTCGTCGTGCAGTTCAGGGAGCAGCTCCAGCTCCGAGGACACAGACGAGACCACCTGCAGCACAGCCGAGGGGACCGCTTCCGACACAGCAGCAGCGTTTTGTCCAGCATCAACAGCAGGAAGGTGCTCGACAGGGACGAGCGTTTGCTATGACCGTCGAAGAGGAGGAACCCACCAGAGATGTCATCGCAGGTTCTATTCTTCTTGATTCCATTCCAGCTTTAGCTTTGTTTGATAGTGGTGCTTCCCATAGTTTTGTATTTGTTTCTTTTGCTCTGAAGCATGGTTTGGTAGCTGAGTCTTTGCTTAGGACTTGCAAGATCATGACCGGGGGAGGCATTATCCTGGTTAATGATATTTGCAAGGATCGAAGAGTTACTCTGGGAGGCCGGGAGTTGAGTGCGTGTCTACTTGTAATGCCACTTCCGAGCTACGACATTGTACTTGGGATGGATTGGTTGAGTAGGCACCGGGCTAGCATAGACTGTAGAGGAGGTAGAGTTTTGTTTGGTCCGCCAGGAGAGCCAGAGTTCGAGTTTGCTAGAGGAGCTGCGGAGCAGGGGGAAAGCATTATTTATGGAGCTATGGTGGAAGACAAGGAGTTGCCGCATCCGTTGATAGCAGAATTCTTGGATGTGTTTCCTGAGGAATTGCCAGGATTGCTACCAGATCGAGATGTTGAATTTTCTATAGATTTGGTGCCAGGTGCAGAACCAATTTTGCAGCATGTCTATATAGTAAACAACAGCGAGCTGGTCGAGTTGAAGAAGCAGGTGGACGAATTGCAGGATAAGGGGTTTATCAGATCGAGTTCTTCACCATGGAAAGCCCCGGTATTGTTTGTACCAAAGAAGGATGGATCGGTGCGCATGTGCATTGATTACAGGGATTTGAATAATCTCACTATCAAGAATAAGTATCCTTTGCCACGGATTGATGATCTGTTTGATCAGTTGAGTGGTGCGAAGGTATTTTCTAAGATAGATTTGAGATCAGGCTACCATCAGGTGAAGGTGAAGCCGGAGGACATACCGAAGACTACTTTTAGAACTCGGTATGGTCAGTTCGAGTTTATGGTGATGCCGTTTGGTTTGACTAATGCACCGGCGGTATTTATGAACTTGATGAACAAGGTGTTCCACCAGTACCTTGACAAGTTCGTGGTGGTGTTCATCGACGACATACTCATATACTCGAGGACACCGGAGGAGCATGAGGAGCATTTGAGGATTATGTTGGATGTGCTGAGGAAAGAGAAGTTGTATGGAAAGTTGTCCAAATGTGAGTTTTTCTTGGACAAGGTAGAATTCTTGGGGCATGTTGTGACTGGTGATGGTATTTCAGTGGATCCGAAGAATATTTCAGCAGTAGAATCTTGGAAGACTCCGAGTTCGGTAGCAGAGATCAGGAGTTTCTAGGGATTGGCAGGCTAATACAGGAAGTTTGTGCAAGATTTTTCGAGGATTGCCGAGCCGATAACCAGACTCACAAGGAAGGATGTGGAGTTTGTTTGGACGGAGGATTGCCAGGTTGCTTTTGAAGAGTTGAAGAAGAGGTTGACGTCTGCTCCTATTTTGACGTTGCCATCAGGGTCCGGAGGTTTCACTATTTATAGTGATGCTTCGGAAAAGGGTTTAGGTTGTGTTCTTCAGCAGCATGGGAAAGTGATTGCCTATGCATCCAGGCAATTGCGTCCTTATGAAAAGAACTATCCTACCCATGATTTGGAGTTGGCAGCCGTCATCTTCGCTCTGAAGTTGTGGAAACATTATTTGTACGGAGAGCGTGTGGAGATCTTCACAGACCACAAAAGCTTGAAGTACGTTTTCACGCAGAAGGAGTTGAACATGAGGCAGCGTCGGTGGTTGGAACTGATAAAAGATTTTGATATCTTTTTACAATATTATCCTGGGAAAGCCAATGTAGTTGCCGATGCTTTGAGCAGGTATCTGGTAGCTATGTTCTTAACACAGGATCGATATTTGTTGGAGGACTTGGAGAGCTTAGGCATTGAGGTGATTATTCCTGGGTGTGCTATGCAGATGTGGGAATTACAGATACACTCAGATTTGATGGACAGGATTAAGGCAGCACAGTATGATGATGTATCTTTGAGGAGTATCAGAGCTCAGGTGAGAGCAGGATTGGAGGATGATTTCAGTATTGCAGAGGATGGATCTTTGAGGCATGGAGTTAGATTGTGTGTGCCTAGTGGGGAGTTACGAGAGGAGGTGTTGCAGGAAGCGCATCGCTCTCAGTATTCCATACATCCAGGTGCTAACAAGATGTATCGGGATATGCGAGAGAGTGTGTGGTGGTATGGCATGAAGAGGGAAGTGGCACAGTTTGTATCCAGATGCTTAGTGTGCCAGCAGGTGAAAGCCGAGAGGCAGAGGCCAGGAGGGTTACTTTAGCCATTACCTATTCCAGAGTGGAAGTGGGAACACATTACTATGGATTTTGTGTCCGGACTTCCACGATCTCCAGGAGGGAAAGACGCGATTTGGGTCATTGTTGATAGGTTGACCAAGTCGGCCCACTTTTTGTCTTTCAAGGTGGGTTTGTCTACGAAGAAGCTGGCAGAGATGTATGTAAGGCAGATCGTTAGGATACATGGAGTTCCTGTCAGCATAGTCTCAGATCGGGATAGTCGTTTCACTTCTCATTTCTGGAGGAGTTTGCAGGAGAGTTTGGGCACTCAGCTCAAGTTCAGTACTGCATATCATCCCCAGACAGATGGGCAGTCAGAGAGGACTATCCAGACTCTCGAGGATATGTTGCGCACTTGTGTACTAGATTTTGGGGGTTCTTGGGAGGACCATCTCCATTTGGTAGAGTTTGCTTACAACAACAGTTACCAGGCCAGTATAGAGATGTCACCTTTTGAAGCTCTATATGGTCGGAGGTGTCATACTCCTTTGTCTTGGGACGATGTTGGAGAGAGAGTTTTGCTTGGGCCAGAGATGGTTGTTGATGCAGCGGAGAAGGTTCAGTTGATCAGAGATAGACTTCGAGTGGCGCAGGACAGACAGCGGCAATGGGCCGATAGCCATCGGAGACCTTTGGAGTTCGAGGTATAATTTAGATTTTGTTTGTGCTTGTTCTTGTTTGTTATAGATTAAGTTCTTAAGATGGTATTTTTTTCTAGGTGGGTGGTTTGGTATTTCTGAGAATTTTTCTGACACGAGGCACGATTCACTTCAGTGGAGACGGAAAGCTTAGTCCGCGATTCATCGGACCTTTCACTATTCTAGAGAGGGTCGGTGCAGTTGCTTATAGACTAGACTTGCCACCTGCATTAGAGGAAGTGCACAACATGTTTCATGTGTCACAGTTGAGACGATACGTGGCAGATCCTAGTCATGTATTGGATCACTCAGAGATAGAGGTGGGCCCTACTCTTAGCTATCCAGAGCAGCCAGTTGAGATTCTGGATCGGAGAGAGAAGGTGCTGAGGAACCAGACTATTCCTTTGGTACGCGTCGCATGGAGGCATCACTCTCCGGAGGAGTCTACCTGGGAGAGAGAGAATGACATGCGAGAGCATTATCCATATTTGTTTGTACCATTGAGGTATGTTATTTTCTAGTTATGTTCTGTTCATTAGTTAATTGTGATTCTTTAGTTCTGTTCTGTGATTTTTTAGGGGTAGTTTTCATCTTTGAATTTCGAGGACGAATTTTTTTAAGGAGGGTAGACTTGTCACTACCACATTTTCTAGGAAATGGTATTTAAGTAATTTCCTATTTAAATAAATATTGTGCATGGTAAATAATTTTTGTTGTATTATTTAATTGTTGTTGGATGTTATTTAATTATTTTGGACTTATTTTAGTGGACCCAACTAGTGTAGTTTGGACCCATGGACCAACATGAATTAAATAGTTAGATTTGGCCCATTTAGAAAGCCCATAGTTAAGGAGATGGATTAAATTAATTAAGTGATTAGACTAGAAGCTTCCTTCCTTAATTATTTCTTCATGAGAGGCCCCAAGGGGTACATTGGACATTTTACAATTGCTTGGGAGAGGGGCAAGGCCGGCCTATTAAAAGAGGGGGGAAATTTCTCTCTCCTCTCATTCTCATTCCAAATCTAGATCTAGAATTTCCCACTCCCAAATTCCCTCCATTCCCATTCCAATTACCTAACAAATTTATTCCAAATTCTTCCCAATTCACCATTAGAGAAGGAGGAAGCAAGGATCTAGAAGAAGAAAGCAAGGATCTACAAAGAGGAGCAAGGATCTACAATTTGGATGCAAGTTCTTCTCAATTGGAGGTTTCATTGGAAATCCATCTCCCAATAGGTATAATTCAGATTTTTCCCATTTAAATAGCTTCTAAATCTGAGATTTAATCATGTAAAATCAATCCATATGTATGTACTACCCATAGGACTTTGTTTTATGTTCATAGGAGACCCATGGAGAAAGTTATGGTGCTTTTTGTGTTAATTTTGTTGGAATTCCGAATTTACATTTTGTTGTGTGTACCAATTGATCCTATAGATCAATTGGACATGAGCTTATGTGTTTGGGGCTAGTGTCGTGTCCATAATTTGGTACTTGTGGTTCGTATCCCAACTATTTGGTGATACGTGTCATTTTGGGGGGTTTCTCCGACACGGGGCTTTGAACATGTCGTATTTTGACACGGACACATAGATCTACTTTTGACACTTTGATTTATTCATAAATATTATTTGTGACTTGTTTGTGTCCTTCGGGGTACAATTGGTTGTGTGTTGGACTCGTGTCACATGCGTATCCTAGATCTAGTGGGATACGGTGTGATACTCTCCAATTTGGTGTATTTTTGTGTAGATCTAATTATTTATGCTTTAAATTCTTCATTTATAACTAGTAAATATATATAGATATTATATATTTATTTTAGTGTATTTATTATGGTATTTATTGTAGCATAGATCTATATATTTCTATGTGTTCTAATGTGGTGTATAAATATATGTATGTAGCTTTCTTGCATGCAAATATATATGTACTTATGTTAATAACATAAATTATACATAAATATTTTATAAAATATATTTATGTGTTTAAATGTGTAATTATATTAAATATAATTATTATGTAATTATTTGGATTTAATGAATGTATTTTTGTGTGTGCTTCTAGCCATGTTAAAATATGTACATTAATATGTGCAATGTGTTTTGTAATTATTAATATTTAAATGTGCAAGTTTATGTGTATATATATATAAGTATATATATTTATTAAATTGTTTTATATATGTATATATATATATATATATGTGCGCTTATTGTAAAGTAAAATACTAGTAGTGATATATTATTTTATTTGTATAAATATTGGTTTGTATATACTTTATATTAGAGTGTATATTATTTATACTTTGTGTGGGTACCAATTGGATCAAGACCTTGATTCCTAATTGTTGTATTATTTATATAGATGTCTTGTGAGGTTGACCTTGGTTTGACCATGTTTGACTTTAGTTGACTTTAGAGTTGACCATAGTTGACTTTTAACTTAGAATTGATTTATTGACCTAGAAGTTGACTAGTTTGACTTGTTCTCTTTTCGGGACCTTGTTTTAATATGGTATTCCATATCTAGGTCTTCGAGGCACCGAGTCAGACATCTGTAAGACTTTTTTATTGGACTTCAGGCGAGTACATTCTCTGATAGTTTCTCATTTATGATATCCTCTATGTTCGTTGTATCTAGTGTAGATATACATGTTTCTCTTGACACTATGGTTACACGGATTGGTATATCCGGATCTCGTCATGAGATGTTATTCCTTGGTATATGGTGTATATGGTGCAAGTATTGTTTCATTGGTTATCTTGTACATGTACAGACACCGATTTTCGGGAGGAGTCGCTCTCTTCTTGGGAAATCTAGTGCCATAGCATACCGTGGTTGGATCTATTATACCAGTTGGGGGTGGGGAGTATTAGTATAGATATGTGATCAAATCCCTATTGAATAAAGTATTGGTAAGCGAATAGTGTTGATCATGCATCGCACGTATGATTAGCCAGGCCGCATTGTATCTTGCCCAAGCCGATCATATGTTAAGCTAGTACTCACACACTTAGTCATTAGTATTATTGTTTCATTGGCATATTATTCATTATTGTATTTCTTTCCAGTATTTACTTATTGTCTATATATCTTTTGTATCTATTTTGTGCATCTTGTTTATCCACAGCTATTTACTGTTACATAGTTTTTATCATGGATTAGAACTGCTGTTAGAGATGTACTCTGCTCCTTTCCTGACTGGATATATTTTTCCAGATGACACTGAGGAGTACCCTACCTATTATGGACCCCAGGATGTTGTGGGTTTAGATTCTGAGACCCTGGCTCAAGAGGGACTTATCCCAACTGAGACAGTTGACCCTGGAGTGTAGCTTTGTAGTATGGTAGTATTCTTTTATACTGGATTTGTCTCCAGCTTATTTTTGTTACTTTTCAAGACTCATTGATGTATTATTTTAAACTTATGAGTTGTATTGTGACTATTCTATTCTCATCTGATTCGTGCTCATTCTATCTTAGTTCTGTGATTGAGTATACTATCATTATTGGTGGTTCATTTTATGTTAGATAGACTATCTAGACAGCGTTCTACCGCCGATTCTGCGGCGTAGGCTGGGCGTTATTTCCGACTAGTATCCTTACATCGGGTACGAGTCGTGACACCAAGTCCTCAGAGGGACGTAACAAGGTACAAGAAACAACATGCCAAAATAAATACAGTATATAAAAATATCCACAGGGCAAACTATGTAGCCGGCTATGTGATATGCAAATGAGAGCATTAATCATACTCAGGCTGAAACTACTATAGGCACTGTGTCAGGAAAATCCATAGCAGCATTTATTCTTGAAGGGCCAGTAAGTGTGCCAAAGCTATGGTCGGAGTCTAAGGCACCTCCAGTAATGTAATATATATATATATATATATATATATATATATATATATATATATATATATATATATATATATATATATATATATATATATATATATATAAACATAATCAGCCTTTAGTATGGTAAGACTCTTTCCACCTAATGTAACCTCATGTCTCATGTCCATAACACGCAAGCTCATGACCTCTAGCTAATGCAGCAAGTCATAATGATAGCTATACATATGTAAGATCTATGTCACGAATCCTGTAACCTATATAGAATCATCATGAATAGCTCAGGAAGATCCTGTCTCATGAATAGTGTCAAGTGTCCTTTGGTATGACGTACTTGATAAAACAAGCATGAAAGTATAGGATCGGGATAACAACTCTCTAAGTGACGTTACACGACTCCGCGTACGGCGTCGACACCCGAATATTATTTGGACGTTAAGCAATGTCTCACGATCCTGGGTTTAACATGTGCATATCAAGAGTATTTATATTTAGAAAGAACTCAAGCAAATAATATAACAAGAACTACTGCAAGTTGGTAAGGTACACTTGCATAGGGTTTGAATTTCTTCAATTGCTCCGGTATATGTGGAATCTCCAGGAACGCCTCCGGATGCTGAAAAAAATATTACCATCACTTTCAGAAGATATAAAATATCTAGGATTGCCTACCCATAAGTCCAATTTAGACACAAAGGCAGAAATGACAGTTTCTGGTCAAAGAGGGGTCCACATGTGGCCCACTTCGCACCGAAAAATATACTAGAGACAAAGTTCTCCAAATTTGTCAAACTTAGTGTCTACAAGTCCAGAACGATGATACGAACCCAACGGAATATCCAAAACTGGATTACGATGAGCCAATCACAAAATTGTCCGTCAAGTAGGACCGTAGGGCCCACGATACGGGATTTCGTCAACGTTCTCAGAATCGAACCAAACTTTGGTCACAGGACCAGCGTAACTCTTTGAATCCAATGGCGCAAGTTTCTTTGTGAAATGATAAGCACACACGAAGTTATAACGAGTTTCAGAACAGGCCCGATACGGGGTAATTTCGACGGATACGCGTTGATTTCGGTGTGCATACACATCCAAATCAACTTCCGTAAAATCCCACACATCCGCATTGACGATGCGCACCCTTAGGTAAATTTTGTACATGACCAAGTCTCCTTATTTAGCGGGACGCACCCAGTTTCGAGAGAATTCGGGTATTAAAAACCAAGTTTTTGTCAATTTTACCCGCAAATAAAATATAGCATGAAACTAATTAAAATAAACTAATTACCGAATTTTAATCTCGGTTATGCTGTCTAATTAACTGTTCAAACAGAATTTAGAAATAATAAACAGGTTAGGAGTAAATCGGCCATGAACTTGTGAGTTCGGAACGATTTTTGATTTATAGAAATTGGGTTGTTTTTCCTGTTTTTGCGTCGTAGTTTGCGACCGACACAGGACGCGATACCTCGAACGAATTGCACGGGATTCAAGAGGGTCACGTGGTTTTCGACTAGAATTTGACATAACAAAATACAGATCAACACACAGAGAGATACGGGAGCTAGAAGACTGGTACCTTACTGATGTCGTGACAGGGCAGTGCGGTGGGGCACGGCGGTGGCGGCGGCGGTTACTGTGGGTGCGGCGGCTGCTGGGCTGTTCGGGGGTCATGGTGTATCGTCGGCGGTCGAGTAAGTCGGCGGGGGCATCGGGGTGCCGGAGTCGTCGAGTTGGGACGGAGTCGGTGACCGGAGAAAATGGGGATGGTGGTGGCGGGGGTTATGATTGATGGTGGTGGTCGGGTTTTTATAGGAAGAGGGGAGGCGGTTGCGTGGAGAAGGTCGCCGGGGGTTTCGGGGGGTCGTGGGTGTGAGGGTTTGTAGAGCGGGTTAGGTCGGGTACGGGTCGGGTCGGGTAGGATTCGACCCGTTAGGGTTGGGTTGGTTCATTAGGGTTTAGTTTGGGTTCAGTTCAGTTCGGTTCAAGCTGGTTTAATCAAAAATAGTATTTTTAGCTAATTAAAAATAATTTTTGAGCCCAATAAATTCTAGAAAAATTACACAACATCTAATAATTAATTATACACCCAAAAATATAATTTTTATAATATTTTAATACTTAATTTAATATACAAAAATATTAATCCCTGAAGGACATTTATAATAATTAATTAAAAATTATAGAAAAATCCAGAAATTTATTTTAAAATTTTTAAAAAAATAGGATGTTACAGTCACTAAGACCTAAATATGAAATAATAGTGTTAATTGGTGTTTGAAATGATAACAGTGGTTAACTAGGTTGAAATAAGGTCTTTAGACCATTTTTAGGTTATCTTGGTCAAACTAGGTCAAAATCTTGGTTAAGGTTCTAAGATACCCTTAAGGTTGGTAATTTAAGTCATACTAGGGATACTAGATCAATTTAGGTCAACACTTCAACCCGGGTCCAAAACTAGCTTCTAGGTTGATTTTTATGGCCATACTAGATAATAATAGGTGTTACTAAGTAAACTCTAGATTTCTAGGTCAATATGAGTTAATATTAGCTATACTAACTACTACTTCCATATATATAAATCATATTCTATGGTGTCATACTAATATCTTGGTATCTTAGGATACCTACACTATATACTTAATCCTTACTAATATTAGACTACCCTAGTTAATATCAAACTATATTAGCTACTGTTAACTACTACTATACTATACTAGGTAATTAAGATATCATATCATATCATATCATATATATATATATATATATATATATATATATATATATATATATAATATATATATATATATATATATATATATATATATATATATATATATATATATATACAGTTATCTACTATTACCTAGGACCAAAAACCCCTTTACCTTGATATATTAACCAAACTTGATATCCTAACATTACATTGATATTACCTCAAGGTAGTACCAATACCTCACATAACTCCAATACCTTAGTACTTAGGTATCTCATCCATGATACCCCCTCACAATACACCTAGCTAATCACCCTCACTAAACTTACCTCACACTACCTTACTCCTCCTTCAACCACCAAGGTATCCTACTGATACCCTCACACATATAGGCCTCACTTGAACTTACACTCATACCTCACTAACATACCTAGAATCATAATTCTTTAGTTACTCCCTAACTTAGTGTCTAGTATCTCTAACATCACTTGGATAACTACATGTATCAAGTTTTCCCTCACAGTCATTACACTACCCTTGGCCTTGCTCCCCAAGTCTACACCCAGCAAGATCTTCCATATGCAGAACCTGAAATCTTCTCGCATCCACCCGGACTGAATTCTGCCACTACCACACTAAAACCACCAATACTCCACTATTGTTGTTGCCATCATGCAGCAATATAGTAGATGCATTGCCATTCCCTGCACCTTAACTGAAGAAATCTAAATCCATGTACCAAGCACACCAATCCCTACACATAGGTACACCCATTTTTTTTACCTTATATATTACCCCACAAGTTGTTACTGCCACTATACTCCATATATTTCTCTGGCTACACCTACTACCACAAACCTATACACACAACACCTGAATACATAACACATTTCTGTGTTTTCTGGCACTACACCCCAACCATCACTACTCTACTACACCTCAACCCTCTCTAGATGCTAACAGCTTTCACACCCATCTGATGGGTACTCACTTTTACGGAACACACATGAATTGCCTGCAATCCTTCCTCCAAATGCATACCATGACAGTAAAAGAACACATATCCTACACACTGGAACACAGTTACCAAGAACCCTCACTTTGATACAATATGATACATCAAATCCCCTGCACACAAGTGCATATATACATCTGATTACACTGATATCAAAATCCACCTAATAATATACCTACTTCGACATTGGTTCCTTACTCCTTTATATTTGGAACCTGCCAATGACATCTTCAATCCTCCTCAAGATCAATGGCTTCAATGCACAACGGACACCATATCTCCACTCCTCAATATTGAACACTATAACTAGCAACACACTCTAGTATCAACACAGACTAATTTATACACTAACACAAAAACACACATACACACACACACACACATCTACCATAACTGATACACCAATTCCTAATCACCCCAACACACCTCCTCACATTTGAACACTAAGCTAGTGTCCCTCTAAATCCACTTTATGTTAAGCCTATACCCGACTACTGCTGCCATTGAGCCACTGATATGCACAGATCTAAGCACATTATTATGCACATACTCGAGCTCCCCTTGTAGACTGATATATCAGTGCATCAATGATCTGATACAACCTGCTGCTTACAAGCAAATTCTCATGCTACTGCTGCTAATTGCAACCGGGTAACCCCTCTACTTGCATCAAAGCTAACTGCACTCAGAGCAGTGTCATTCACATACTGTAACAAATGGCAGCACTTGCAGTGCACTCTGCTGCAATGTATGTAGCAGTTCTATCCATCGATTTCAGTACCCTCCCACTCTCAAGTGCCCACAACCAAGCCCCATGCACACATACTCACATAGACACTTTTTTACACTATCTATTGCTTATATGTGTCATTTAATTGCACTAATACCCAGCTTGCCCGGTCCTTGCAGACAACTGCAACACCTCAACCAGACTGAACACAGGCCTTGCCCCATCGTAATCCTACTAAAACTAAAACCTAACACCCACAAACACCTGGTGCACACTACATACTTTTAATTACTACAATACCAACTGAACACACATTAGGTCCCTCCCCCTCTCAAGCTCACACCTATTAGTAATAAGAAATTCATCAAATACTCAAGGTGCAACACCCCATGATACTACCTCAACACCATCCTCCTCCATGATACACTTCTGAAACACACAAGAACAACTCTAGTATATATATATATATATATATATATATATATATATATATATATATATATATATATATATATATATATATATATATATATATAAACAACTATTTACATGTATCACAGAGAAATGGATACCAATGGACACCTATACTAATGAACACATCAATCCTTCTACCTATATCATGGTGTATCATGATACGACTCTCCATATCCAATGGTGGACACATATACACTCAATACTCATGAATCAAACTCTAAACTACCAATGAATTATTCTCTCAATTACTTGGTGAACCAAATTCGAATTTTCTCCAATATGGCCCCAAAACTCAATGTAACTTTCTCCATAGGTCTGCTATGAACCTAGTTCTTCTTCCTATAGGTAGCCCTTATCCATGGAATGGTCTCTAGGGGTTTATTTCATCATTTAAAACTAAATAAAAAAAAAGAAACAAGAGTTTTACCTATTGGGAGATGGATTCCTAATGTATTCCACCAAATGGAGACACAATCATCGAGCCAATGCTTTCCCTCCTCAAGTGCTCCTCTAGTAATGCCAAGCTCCTTAGCCTCCTTGGAAAGAAAATAAGAGGGATAAAATTTGGGAATGGATGGATTTTGTAGGAAAGGGATTAGGGTTTTCCTCTAATTTTGGGGATGAACTAATTATGAATGAAATGAAGGTTATTTATGAATGAAAAGGCTTATATAGCCTCCTATTAGGGTTAGGTTTTGGTTCAGGAATATTTAAATTGACTTAAAGGCTCCTCTTATTCTTTCATGAATATGATCAACTAATCATATAGAAAAAATATTTTTTTCATGAGTCTAAATAGGTTTAATAGACTTAATCTAGTCATAACTAACTAATGACTCAATTTAAATAGTCTAAACTCAATAACTAACTCATTCTTCTAAACTAATGAGTCAAACCATGACTAACTAATTAAATAAATCAATAGGTCAAGTCAAGTCTTGTTGGGTCCACTAATATCATGTCTAATTAGAATAGTCTAATCAACTAACTAATAATAATATTAGTTACAATATATATCATACATATTATATATTAAATATAAATATAAATAAAATATTTATAATAATACAAAATAACAAAAATATTTCTATTCTAGAAATGTGATAGTTATACCTCTCGCTCACTCATCAGAACCAACAATTTTATTATGTGAGTGCAAGAGAACTTATAAGGTCTTTCTAATCTTACCATAGGATCAGTTACATGGCATAGTAAAAATATAAAGCATACTGGTGTCGCAAGCATATATGTGTCACATAACAGAGTTTGATCTTATTCAATACTTACCATCATTTTCTGTCTAATACAACAATGATATCCATATATAATGAAACAAAATAATCCATACTCACGGTTTCACAATGTGTCTCTGCAAAAGATAATCGTTAGGCTCATAAAATATAAGTAGGGTGTAGTGTACTCATTCCTACGAACATTTCCAATAAACCTGCACGCAGATTATCGTTAGCATGTAGCCTAACTTATATGAAGTTCACTAGTACCACAAGTCATCCTGGACTATAATTAGTTAGAAAATGATTCTTTCAGCTAGCCTCACTTAAAGTTCTTGAATCACTTGGGCTAGTACTTCAACAAGCTTTATTACCATGCTAGAACTTCAGCTAGCACCGTTCTCCCAGGCTGACACGATCATGGTGTCCCGATGATCTTTCGAGAACTTTGTCTTGTGCACAAGTTGTCCATGACTATGCAAGGGTATGGACATCTATACTCTACACAAATATATGGTGCAAACTCTGTAATAAGTATACAACACATCTCTACTCATCGTTTATATATGAAGCTCTCGTTCTAGGGATTATAGAAGCATAAAATATGCACAAAAAATGATCCTACAACGACCAAGAAGAAAGTAGTCTTCAAACAAAAGTGCACTTTTGAGTCTATAAAGTGAGATGTGTAGTGTCCCGCTCCGCCTTGGCACTATGTACAACATATATCATTTTGTTGGCTCGAGCGGAAGCCTTCTCAAAGAGTTCCCCGATCAAAACACAAGATGATTGATGTAGGTGAGTGTATATAACTTCATTCTCTGATTCTTGCACGCCTTAATAATGAATCTGAGTTTTTGAAATGCTTGTTTGCTTAATAAGATAATGCTCACATTGAGAATGGTAGAATGAGAACATGCTTGTCAAAAAAAAGACAGAACCATTGCCATGTTAAGTATAAAAATGAATGTTGAATGCTAGTTACATTGATACCGCTATTGAACGAACCTTGCCATGCTAAAAAAAGAGTACAACTACATTCTTAAAAAAAGAGATAGAGGACCCATGCCATGCTTGCCTAAATTAAAGATCGTTCATATATTTTCTTATCGTCGTTTATATCATTGCTTGTCTTGGATGCAAAAGCTAGATTGAATGTATGCTTGTATTGTTACAAAGAGTTATGACTTGTCTTGTTAGAGAAGAGACTAGTAGCCCGTCTGATATTTCGGTCCTACGGGATCTAGGGGGTACGACTATTAGATAAGAGATAGATGGATTAAAAGCTTGTATTGTCACATTGTGTTATGCTTGTGATATGCTTGTTATCGAGGAGCTTATGTAGGATGTAGGCTAAATGACAAGTTTGGACACTAATAGTGCACCCTGATGTTTTGGTCCTACGGGATCTAGGGGGCGTGGCTATTAGAATGGTGAATGGAGACTATTGATAGGGTGAGACTAATAGTGTGCCCTTAGGGTATGGCTAGTAGATAGGAGGTAGTGCTTCTGTTGGAAAGAGTTTGAGTTTGAGAAGTTAGCTTGCTCATGGAGATAGCTGTATTTCAGGTAGTTAGGACGCATGCTAGGCTAGCCTTCTTGCATACATAACTATTTGATGCAGAGACGGATAAAAAAGAGAATCGCGTTTATATATATAAATTATTTCTAACTTGTATGTCTGCTGCAGGGATAACCGTTCGGCGAGGCATAATATCCACAGAATACGTGATATGTTATTTTGCTTATTGTCGTACATCGCACATAGACTTGTATGCTTGCTTAAATATGTTAATCGCCTTGTAGTATAAAGAATAATTGTCCACTAGATGCTGCTTTATTCCTATAGTCTTTGAGTATAGCTCACGAGATACGCTCCGTACACCCTGATTGGTATATCGTGTTTGAACTATTTGCCTTGTATGCTTGGTTATATTAAACTGAATTTTGATTTCAAGATATTTACAAAAAGAAGTTATATGACTCTATTCCCGTACTGCATGTAATGAACATAAGGTAAAACTAAAAAAATCACTAGTAATGTAATATTTAATAATATAATTACTTAGTGTTAGTTTTAGGGAATGTTGCTTCTGTTCGTTGATTTTATACTCACCAGTACTTTATCCAAAGTGCTGACCTACCAACAGTTTGTTTATTCGCAGGTACTGGATCTTCCGAGGAAGCGATTGTCGTGCCTTATCCCCAGGATCCAAAAATATGGTGTCGATGCCTTGAGTCGTATCGAGATATTTTGAGCTGCTTTTCTATAGAGGGACATAATGTATGGAACGATGTCATTGTATTCAGAGAACCTCATGTCTTGAGCTTTGCCCCGTATACTCAGATGGATTACTGTTGTAACACTGTCCCACCACTGCGTACTTGATCGATTCGATGATAGCCACAACTATAATGATATTTCTTTGTCCGAGCGTAACCCCAGGCTCGTACGACATTACGTCCCGAGGGGAACGATCATCCCGCGGGAGCGCCGACGCGGTGAATCACGCCGGGTGGGGGCGATCGAGACAGCCAAAGTTCGGGGCATGACAGTGTGGTATTATAGCAACTTAATTCTCTGGCCTTACGCCCATTTTGTTGCTGTTCTTAGATGACAATTTTTTGCCATTGATATCATTGTTGCATAGAGAGTTTCATACAATAAGTCTATAAATATTCTCAAAGATGCATACAAAAGTTTTTTGGATTTGATTTATTGCTTGAGAGTTATGATTCTGTGCTTGTCGATTGCTAGAGTTTTCGATTAAGGATGGTGAGGGATGAGGACTATCGCTGCTCTAGATATCAAAAGTTTCTCCTTGAAGTTTCAAGGACAAAACTTTTTCTTGGTGGGTACGTATGTAGTACCCCGCTCCGCGTTGGCACTATGTACAACATATATCGCTTTGTTTGCTCGAGCAAAATCCTTCTCGAAGAGTTTTTCGATCAAAATACCAGACGATTGATCTAGGTAAGTAGTCAAAAATTTATTCTCTGATTCTTGCACGTCTTAATAATGAATCTGAGTTTTTGAAATGCTTGTTTGCTTAATTAGATAACGTTCGCATTGAGAATGGTAGAACGAGAACCTGCTTGCCTAAAAAAAGATAGAACCATTGTCATGCTAAGTATAGAAATGAATGTTGCATGCTAGTTACACTGACACCGCTATCGAACGAACTTTGCCATGCTAAAAAAATAGTAGAACTGTATGCTTAACTAAAAGAGATAGAGGACCCGTGCCCTGCTTGCCTAAATTAAAAATCGTTCATATGTTTGCTTGTCATCGTTTATATCATTGCTTGTCTTGGATGCAAAAGCTAGATTGAATGTATGCTTGTATTGTTACAAAGAGTTATGGCTTGTCTTGTTAGAGAAGAGACTAGTAGCCTGCCCTGATGTTTCGGCCCTACGGGATCTAGAGTGTGCGACTATTAGATAAGAGATAGATGGATTGAAAGCTTATATTGTCACGTTGTGTTATGCTTGTGATATGCTTGTTATCGAGGTGCTTGTGGGGGATGGAGGCTAAATGACAAGTTTTGAGACTAATAGTGCGCCATGATGTTACAGTCCTACGGGATCTAGGGGGCGTAGCTATTAGAATGGTGGATGAAGACTACTGATGGGGTGAGACTAATAGTGTTCCCTAAGGGTATGGCTATTACATAGGAGGCGGTACTTCTGTTGGAAAAAGTTTGAGTTAGAAGTTAGCTTGTTCATGGAGATAGTTGTATTTCAGGTAGTTAGGACGCATGCAAGGCTAGCCTTCTTGCATACCTGTAACCTCCGATTTCCAATTTCCAAAATAATTAGATTTTAATTTATTTTAAAATATCAAGTTTTATAAAATATTTCTCCTTGAAATTTTCATTTGATTTTGAACGATGTTTGATTGTAGAAGGTAATTTAAAAATCTTTTATAAAAATCATTTTTCCTAAATGACGATGTATTACAAAATAAATAAATAAATAATAATATATATATTCCTCTAGTTTCAAATGTTTATTGGCTTGAATCATAAAAAATTATTGTTTTAACTAAATATTTATTTAAAAGATTAGTTGATAAAATAAAATAAATTTTTATTTATTGGGATAGTAAATAAATAAATGTCATACTTTCTAAGATTTTGCAAAAATGTATTAATTAGTAGCTAATTGGAAATTAGCTAGCTTTCCTAAAAACATTTTCTGAAATTATAATCTTTTTTTTTTTTTTTTTCAAGTTGCCATTTCCCATTAACTAGCCCACACCCTCATTTTTCCCACATGAGAAACCCTTTTACATTTAATTCTGGGCCATTCATTATTGGTCCAACCCGCAACCCTTTATCCCGCACCATCTCTCCCTATTTAAGTTCTCATTCTCACAATTCCCAAGAAACCCTAAATCTTCAATTTACTAGCTAGCCTCCACAAATTCCCACAAGCCAAAGCCACCACCATTTTTGTGTGCTCGTGTCCGTGTGTCCAGCATCACCGTGTCAGCCGTGATGGCCTCGGGTCCGATCCCGGGTGTCCCACCGTATCCATTCATTTTCTGTGTCCGGTTACAATGTTACAACCAGTTTTCCCGTGTCCAACACCCGGACACGCCCACAGTACATCAGATTCCTGTGTCCAGCCCCGGATACGTCCCCCACAGAGCACCACCCTCGTGTCCAACCCGGACACGTACACAACACCATCCCCGTGTCCGGCAGACTTGGACACGACCCCCGGACACACGACAGAACCCTAAACCTAACCCTAACCTAACTCCGGCGATCGCCGTGGCCGCCCAGATCCGCCGAGATCTCCACCGCTGAAGCCGACCAGACGCAGCCGCAGCCGCCTCGAAGCCGTCGCCCCCTCGAGCAGAGCGCCGCCTCGGGCCGAGCGTCGCCGCCGCTGCAGATCCCGCCGCCGCCGAGTTCGAAGCCGACCGCCTCAGATCTGTCGAAGATCCGCCGCCGTCGACCGCTCTCGAAGATCCGCCGCCGACGCAGCCAGATCCGGCGTCGAGCCGAACGATCCTGCCGCCGCCGAGCTTCGCCGCCGCCGTCTCGAGCCGGACTTCCCCGGCGTCGACGCCGAGACCCAGGTGAGCCTCCCCTTTTCTCTGTTTCGATTTCTCAGGGATGGAAATGAGTAAAGAATTAGGTTAGTCTGTGTAGTTAGGTTAATGTATGTAATTAGTTAATATGTAATAGTTAATTAAATTCTTAATCAGCTAGTTAATGTATGATTAATTATATGTAATTAGTTTATTAGTTGCATATAATTAGTTAGTAATTATATATAATTAGCTTATTAATTATATATATATATATTTTTTCGTTTAGTAATATATATATTTAGTTTTATTGTTTTTAATGTATGTATTATATATATAGATTTGGTAATATTAATATGTAATATTGGTATATGTATATGTATATATTTTGTGTATACTTAATATATTTCAATAAAAAAAAATTTGGTATATATGTATATCTGTATTTTCAGTATGTGTTGGTAATTGTTATTTTGGTATATATAAATAATTTTGAAATGATTTATATATGTAAATACGTATTCTAGTATATGTAATTAATTTGGTATCTATGTATATATATATTTTAGTATATGTATATAATTATTTTTGGTATATATATATACTTATATATATATATACATGCATATATGTATGTATATTTTTGGTATAATTATACATATATTTAATTGGTATAATTTCATGAAGTATATGTGTAATAAAACGTATTTTTAATATATGAATTAATTGGCATCCGTATATATATATATGTAGTATAAATTTGAATTGGTAATTTAATATTAGTATATTCTAATAATGATGTTAACAAAATATATGTATATTTTAAACAGTATTTTTGCATATATATATGAGTATACGTATGGGTCAACTAGTATATATATATATACGATATATGTTTAATTGGTATAGTATATAAGTGTAATGTGTATTATATACGTAGCCCTACTAAATGACCCTAGTTGACTAGAGCCATGCCTGGCAGAGCCCTGAGTTCATGTATTTGTGATGTGTTAGTGTAGCATCTGATGCAAATGTTGTATTTGATATACTTTAGGACTGTTGGTTTCCTCCAGACGATACTCTGGGACAGGACATTGGTTTTACCAGCTAAGGACCCAAGGCGAGTACATTCTCTGATTAGTTTCTAATTTATGATATCTCCTATGTTCACTGTATCTAGTGTAAATATTCATGTTCTTGACACATTGGTTACACGGATTGGTATACACGGATCTCGTCATGAGATGTTATTCCTTATTCATGGTGTAGCTTGTACAAGACTTGTTTTCCTTGTTATCTTGTGCACGTACAAACACTGATTCCCGGGGAGATTTGCTACCTTCCTAGGGAATCCAGTGCCATAGCGTACCATGATTGGATCTACTATACCAGTCGGGGGTGGGGAGTATTTTAGTGTAGATATGTGATCATACCCAACTTTACATGCATCATAGCTCACCCCACATCTCACGTCGGGTGCGGCCTGACCATCTCAGTGCCTCATAGCTGTTACGTGTGATTAGCCTGACCCCTACATGAATCATAGCTAACCAACGGTTAGCCTGACCTTCGTGAATCATAGCTAATCACATGTAACCAGCCTGATCTTGTTCCCAAGCCGATCACATGTCAAAGCTAGTACTCACACACTTAGTCTTAGGTTTCTTGCTCATGGACATATTGTTTCTTTTCCTGCAGTTACTTACAGTATTTTCAGTATTTCTTTTATTGTACATTTCTCGTACCTATACATGCATCTGGTATATTTCCATCTAGAACTGCTACATAGTTTATGTCATTTATATAGAACTGCTATTTAGAGATGTACTTTGCTCCTTCCTGACTGGAAAATATTTTTCCAGACTGTGACCTTAGTAGACTGGTTCCGACACTTGAGGATTGGAAGTTAACGATTGCAGGTATGATTATTGTGTCATTAGACTTGTGATGTATTCTTTTATTTCTTCATTTTCCTATCGTGCTGTAGTTGTGATTGAGTATTTTTGATTTATCTTATGATATCCAAGTCTCCTTATGGAGTTGGATACTAGCGTGAGATGGTTTAGATAGTACTTGACCTAGACAGCGTTCTACCGCCGATGCTGCGGCGTAGGCTGGACGTACCCACGCTCTCGTGCCCCTAAACCGGGTGCGGGTCATGACACGTTTTAGTGGTGGCCCATGCAGGTCAGACTTCGCAAGTTGTGCGATATCGTGGTAGTGCGACGTCATAGTTGTACTACTGCGTACCTGCTATAGAATATAGGACATAGGATACTAGGATGAGAGAGGATACTCAATCACAAATTCTTGAGAGATTTCCTGGGACGACCCCTTGAGAATCTTATTATAATTTCCAATTTAAATCTTTTCCTTGTTTTCGTCCGCTCTCGCTTGTTGTCACTGAACTTGATTCTTGTTGAGCAGTTATTAAATTAAATTCTTGATATCATTGTTGAGTTTGATTCTTGTTGACGAGTTGTTAACTTTAATTCCTGGTATCGTTGTTGAGTTGATTTCAAATTGAGATGAATTTTACGGACTAAAATTTACGGTATCATCTGATGACATATATTGATGAGGACAGTGAGAAAGGTAAAAACGTCTACTTTGGTTATGGAACCTAGAGTTTATCGCAGCCATATTAGCTGTCGTGACGAGAACGTAGGAACCTAACTTGGATGTACATACTTTAGTTATGAGATTTAGAGTTTCTCGCAGCCATACCGGTTGGCGTGGCGAGTATTCTAGACGACATGATTATAGGGTTGCATACCTTAGTTACGGAACCTGTCGTTTATCGCATCTATGCTTACTGGCGTGGCGAGGATTCTGAGTGTCATGATTTCGGATAGACGTGTATGATTATCAGGTTGTATCTTAAATTGGTTCTTAAAGTATCATCTCAAGACTTATCTATTTCTGTTATTCAGGACTTTGTTCCATCGCTTCTTTTTCTTTACTAGCAGTAAAGATACCTTCCGTCCTTGATCCAGTTTCTTTGAGCTTATTTTCCTTGAAGATTCCTTGTTAAGTATGAAATTTGTGACTTGTAATTTTGTTTGTGTCCTGTATTAGTATTGACTGTGTTGTTAGTGAGTTGTAAGTGTTTCTTAGTTGGACATGTGAGCAGTAGGCTTTAATCTAGAGTTAGCCCTTAGCATAGTACCTTGTACCAATGGTTCTAGGATAAGTGTCATTAGAGATTGTGAGTAGGAGAGAATAGAGTATCAGTGATAGTTCAAGAGTTAGTATCAGAGCTAACATACCCGCTCTGGATAATCATGATTATGCACTTGAGTGATCTATGTAACATTTAAGTATCCAAGAAAATTTTGTTAAGAATTAATGGAGCATGATGTTCAATTTGATGATTGATATCGGAAGAAAGGGTGAGAAAATATATACGCATAAAGTTAATGAGGTGTCATGAGTAGAGAAATATCGGAATAGGTAATGAAGATGGTGAAGCGTATCACGGATTAGTTTAATAGGCTTTAAAGGATTAAAGGAAATACCTATACAACCATCGAGATGAGGAACCATGTACATGCCCATGAGAGTAAAGAAACATGAGTGTTATAGTAGATACATGTAATCATGAGATATAATGAGCTTGATGAATGATCCATTAATGAAGCTAGTGATATAATACCAAGAGTGCTAATGATTCTATATCGAGGATTAGTCAAGGATGACGTTAATAACAGTAAGCACTCTGTGTGTTGATAATTAAATGATATACCAATTGACATAAATTGAAATCATGAAAGAAAACACAGTTGATGATAACTTTGATCATTGGAGGTAATAGTGCAAGTGATTCGGGCAGTACAAATTTAGTACACAGTTCTAGACAATAGAGGTATTGAGTGCACCTTGAGTATCAGAGACCGTGAGCACTAATATGTACATTGAGGAGCTATAAATTAAAAGGTGGAAATGAATTTTAAATTTTCAAAATTTTAAGGAGTTGAGATTTTATGTTGTTAAAATATTGGGGATTTAAATTTGATTCACTAAACATAGTTAAGGCTATAAAGATTTTAGAAGTGATTAAATTTTATTTCGATGTGAAGTATCTAATTTTGAGGAGGTATATGCATTTTATTTTAAGTCGATCGGGAAGTTAAACCTTGACGATTATTTTGAGGATTAATTTTTGGTAGATGAGAGATATGAATATTAATATATGATTAGTTGATATGGGTACCAGTGTACATGAATAGGAATTTGTTAGTGTGCTAGAGTTAAGTGTTTGTTAGAGATAGTAGACACTACAAGTAATATGTTAACATGATCCTTCTTCCTTCCTAATGTTCCTTTTCTTTCGCCTTTCGATTGATTGATTGATTTCCCTAAGTGCTGTAGTTCGTATTCATGATTTCCTTGTTAGGATATAACTAGTAGTACACCTTAACAGAGACTGAAATACCATGACAAGACACATGACCTATATATTTCTCAAATTGCATGGATGTAGGTAGAATTTTCTTAAACCATGATCATTAGGGTTTTGACCATAGCAAAGATCTATGACGAGGTTATGACTGACAAAGGAGACAAGAGGATTAAATTTGAGGATGAGCATTAAATTAAATAAAGAATTTAGGGGTTGTTATAACGGAGTTGATGGATCATTAATTTTATGAAAATCGAGGTATGATTGAAATTCGAGGACAAACATTTACTTAAAGGGAGAATTAAGAAATTCACAGAGCCAAAAATTTGAGGATTTATTAATTTTAAGGAGGTCTTGATATGATTGAATTGATGAAAAAAAAAAAATTAAGAAATTTGAGAGATTATCATTTTATCTATTTGACTGCAAGATAGAAATTTTATATAGTAGGAATATTGCATTGAAGATACTGGAAGCATCGCATCGTTGAGTATTTGAGGAAAAAGAAAAGCAGGAAATAAAATCGTAAATGGAATAGTGTCAAATTAAATTCTTGGGATGAGGAGTTAGATTGGAATAAGCATCGATTGAAATTGAGTTAGATGATTGATGAGTGTTTAAAGTTAAATTTTGGGATGCAGATTTTTAAGTTTTATAAATATGCATTGATTGGATTTCAATTAAAAGGGATTGGATAGTAAATTTTGTATTTAGTTATTTACTTAAAATTTGAGGAGATTATGATACGACTGGAATTCAATTAAAATATTGAGGATTTGAGTAGTAAAAATTTTACATTGGGATAATAAATTCAGAGGATGAGAAAAAAAAAATATATATTAGTTCAAAATTCGGAAACATTATACATACGGATAAAGAAATATGGAATGAAATGAAGCTCATGGTAAAGAAGATTATAATATAATTGATTATGGGATCATATAATTGAAGGTCGTAAGGTAAGATCATGGTATATTAAGGTTGTGATTTAAACTAAAATCTTGACCATGACAGTAACATTTGAAATCGAAGAAAATAATCGAGGTATAGTTGATGTTAAGATAAACAAACTCGAATTTGATGATAAAGATTTTGGACAGGTAATAAATTTTGATTCAGAAATTCTAAGATCTAATCTAATAAAGTTTGTGGAATTTGAAACTTTTATAGATATTTGTTAATGATGAATCACAAGATTGAGAAAAGTAAAATGAACGAGGAAAAAGGAAGGATTATTTTCAGATGGTAGTAAAGACTACTTTTTCCTAGAAATTAAGAAAGGCAATTAGATGTCTCTTGATTACATTCTGAAGGATGTATTTAAGTTTCTTAAATCAAATTGTCGACCGTATCTTTCGATTTAGCTATAACTTTCATGTCTATATCATTCTTTATACTGGGTCTTCCTTGGTTTAGTTACTTTGAAAAGGTAACGTGCATTATTCCAATTATCTGTTTTTTTCAGTAATCGTGTCTACTTCCCAAAACCTAAACCTTCTAGAGGATTCAAGGCCGAGCCATGATTCCTTCAAGTTATTCCTGTCTTAAACCTTATTTTCTTTTTCTTCATGTTTCCTTCTGTTTGGTAAATATTTTCCTTATAAGAAATATTTTCTTCAATGATATATTCATCATTATGAACAACAAAAATTTTCTATCCTAGTCATCCCTAAAATTTCGAGGACGAAATTTTCTAAGGTGGATAGACTTGTAACCTCCGATTTCCAATTTCCAAAATAATTAGATTTTAATTTATTTTAAAATATCAAGTTTTATAAAATATTTCTCCTTGAAATTTTCATTTGATTTTGAACGATGTTTGATTGTAGAAGGTAATTTAAAAATCTTTTATAAAAATCATTTTTCCTAAATGACGATGTATTACAAAATAAATAAATAAATAATAATATATATATTCCTCTAGTTTCAAATGTTTATTGGCTTGAATCATAAAAAATTATTGTTTTAACTAAATATTTATTTAAAAGACTAGTTGATAAAATAAAATAAATTTTTATTTATTGGGATAGTAAATAAATAAATGTCATACTTTCTAAGATTTTGCAAAAATGTATTAATTAGTAGCTAATTGGAAATTAGCTAGCTTTCCTAAAAATATTTTCTGAAATTATAATCTTTATTTTTATTTTATTTTCAAGTTGCCATTTCCCATTAACTAGCCCACACCCTCATTTTTCCCACATGAGAAACCCTTTTACATTTAATTCTGGGCCATTCATTATTGGTCCAACCCGCAACCCTTTATCCCGCACCATCTCTCCCTATTTAAGTTCTCATTCTCACAATTCCCAAGAAACCCTAAATCTTCAATTTACTAGCTAGCCTCCACAAATTCTCACAAGCCAAAGCCACCACCATTTTTGTGTGCTCGTGTCCGTGTGTCCAGCATCACCGTGTCAGCCGTGATGGCCTCGGGTCCGACCCCGGGTGTCCCACCGTATCCATTCATTTTCTGTGTCCGGTTACAATGTTACAACCAGTTTTCCCGTGTCCAACACCCGGACACGCCCACAGTACATCAGATTCCTGTGTCCAGCCCCGGACACGTCCCCCACAGAGCACCACCCTCGTGTCCAACCCGGACACGTACACAACACCATCCCCGTGTCCGGCAGACTCGGACACGACCCCCGGACACACGACAGAACCCTAAACCTAACCCTAACCTAACTCCGACGATCGCCGTGGCCGCCCAGATCCGCCGAGATCTCCATCGCTGAAGCGGACCAGACGCAGCCGCAGCCGCCTCGAAGCCGTCGCCCCCTCGAGCAGAGCGCCGCCTCGGGCCGAGCGTCGTCGCCGCTGCAGATCCCGCCACCGCCGAGTTCGAAGCCGACCGCCTCAGATCTGTCGAAGATTCGCCGCCGTCGACCGCTCTCGAAGATCCGCCGCCGACGCAGCCAGATCCGGCGTCGAGCCGAACGATCCTGCCGCCGCCGAGCTTCGCCGCCGCCGTCTCGAGCCGGACTTCCCCGGCGTCGACGCCGAGACCCAGGTGAGCCTCCCCTTTTCTCTGTTTCGATTTCTCAGGGATGGAAATGAGTAAAGAATTAGGTTAGTCTGTGTAGTTAGGTTAATGTATGTAATTAGTTAATATGTAATAGTTAATTAAATTCTTAATCAGCTAGTTAATGTATGATTAATTATATGTAATTAGTTTATTAGTTGCATATAATTAGTTAGTAATTATATATAATTAGCTTATTAATTATATATATATATATTTTCGTTTAGTAATATATATATTTAGTTTTATTGTTTTTAATGTATGTATTATATATATAGATTTGGTAATATTAATATGTAATATTGGTATATGTATATGTATATATTTTGTGTATACTTAATATATTTCAATAAAAAAAAAATTGGTATATATGTATATCTGTATTTTCAGTATGTGTTGGTAATTGTTATTTTGGTATATATAAATAATTTTGAAATGATTTATATATGTAAATACGTATTCTAGTATATGTAATTAATTTGGTATCTATGTATATATATATTTTAGTATATGTATATAATTATTTTTGGTATATATATATACTTATATATATATACATGCATATATGTATGTATATTTTTGGTATAATTATACATATATTTAATTGGTATAATTTCATGAAGTATATGTGTAATAAAACGTATTTTTAATATATGAATTAATTGGCATCCGTATATATATATATGTAGTATAAATTTGAATTGGTAATTTAATTTTAGTATATTCTAATAATGATGTTAACAAAATATATGTATATTTTAAACAGTATTTTTGCATATATATATGAGTATACGTATGGGTCAACTAGTATATATATATATACGATATATGTTTAATTGGTATAGTATATAAGTGTAATGTGTATTATATACGTAGCCCTACTAAATGACCCTAGTTGACTAGAGCCATGCCTGGCAGAGCCCTGAGTTCATGTATTTGTGATGTGTTAGTGTAGCATCTGATGCAAATGTTGTATTTGATATACTTTAGGACTGTTGGTTTCCTCCAGACGATACTCTGGGACAGGACATTGGTTTTACCAGCTAAGGACCCAAGGCGAGTACATTCTCTGATTAGTTTCTAATTTATGATATCTCCTATGTTCACTGTATCTAGTGTAAATATCCATGTTCTTGACACATTGGTTACACGGATTGGTATACACGGATCTCGTCATGAGATGTTATTCCTTATTCATGGTGTAGCTTGTACAAGACTTGTTTTCCTTGTTATCTTGTGCACGTACAGACACTGATTCCCGGAGAGATTTGCTACCTTCCTAGGGAATCCAGTGCCATAGCGTACCATGATTGGATCTACTATACCAGTCGGGGGTGGGGAGTATTTTAGTGTAGATATGTGATCATACCCAACTTTACATGCATCATAGCTCACCCCACATCTCACGTCGGGTGCGGCCTGACCATCTCAGTGCCTCATAGCTGTTACGTGTGATTAGCCTGACCCCTACATGCATCATAGCTAACCAACGGTTAGCCTGACCTTCGTGAATCATAGCTAATCACATGTAACCAGCCTGATCTTGTTCCCAAGCCGATCACATGTCAAAGCTAGTACTCACACACTTAGTCTTAGGTTTCTTGCTCATGGACATATTATTTCTTTTCCTGCAGTTACTTACAGTATTTCCAGTATTTCTTTCATTGTAAATTTCTCGTACCTATACATGCATCTGGTATATTTTCATCTAGAACTGCTACATAGTTTATGTCATTTATATAGAACTGCTATTTAGATGTACTTTGCTCCTTCCTGACTGGAAAATATTTTTCCAGACTGTGACCTTAGTAGACTGGTTCCGACACTTGAGGATTGGAAGTTAACGATTGCAGGTATGATTATTGTGTCATTAGACTTGTGATGTATTCTTTTATTTCTTCATTTTCCTATCGTGCTGTAGTTGTGATTGAGTATTTTTGATTTATCTTATGATATCCAAGTCTCCTTATGGAGTTGGATACTAGCGTGAGATGGTTTAGATAGTACTTGACCTAGACAGCGTTCTACCGCCGATGCTGCGGCGTAGGCTGGACGTACCCACGCTCTCGTGCCCCTAAACCGGGTGCGGGTCGTGACAATACCTAACTGTTTGATATAGAGACGGACAGGAATGAGAATCTTATTTATATATGCAAATTATTTCTAACTTGTATGTCTGCTGTAGGAATAACCGTTCGACGAGGCATAAGATCCACAGAATAAATGATATATTATTTTGCTTATTGTCTTGCATCGCACATAGAATTGCATGCTTGCTTGATTATGTTGATCGCCTTGTAGTATAAAGAATAATATTCCACTAGATGCTACTTTATCCCTAGAGTCTTTGAGTATAGCTCATGAGACACGTTGCGCACACCCTGATTGGTACATCGTGCAGAAACTATTTGTCTTATACTCTTGGCTGTATTGAACTCCATTCTGATTTCAAGATATTTCCAAAAAGAAGTAATATGACTCCGTTCCCGAATTACATGTAACGTACTTAGGTAAAACTAGAAAGATCACCAGTAATGTAATATTTTATAACATAATTACTTGGTATTGATTTTAGTGAATGTTGCTTTTGTTTGTTGATTTTATACTCACCAGTACTTTCTCCAAAGTGCTGATCCACCAACAGTTTGAATGTTTGCAGGTGTTGGATCGTCCGAGGAAGCGATAGCCGTGCCTCATCCCCAGGACCCAAAAATTTGGTGTCGATGCCTTGAGCCGTATCGAGATATTTTGAGCTGCTTTTCTATTGAGGGATATAATGTATGGAACGATGTCATTATATTCAGAGAACCTTGTGCCTTGAGCTTTGTCCCGTATACTCAGATGGATTACAGTAGTAACACTGTCCCTCTACTGCGTACTTGATCGGTTCGATGATAACCACAACTTTAACAATGTTGCCTTGTGCGAGCGCAACCCCAGGCTCGCACGACATCACATCCCAAGGGGAACGACCGTCCCGCGGGAGCGCCGACCCGGTGATTCGCTCCCGGGGGGCGATCGGGAATGCGGGAGTTCAGGGCGTGAAAGGATGGAGGCGCATATTTTCCTCTTCCTCTCAGCAAACAACTAAATGCATACATTTCTCTCTCGAGAAAATAAAAAGATCACCAATAAATGACAAAGTTGTCATCAAAAGGCGTGCCTAACTTCTGATATTCTAGCACGGTGGACGAAGCAATGATGTCAAGGTAATCATATCCTTTTCTTGGGGAAGATGCCAGTAGAGACCGAGATGGCGGTCAACATGAAATGTGCGCAGATATTCACATTTCTCCTTGGAAAGGAAGAATTGTTCGTGTTTTATGAATTAAAAATTTAAATTCTTACCGTCAGTGAACAGTTAAGAATTTGAGGATATCGTGCGCATTTAATGCCAAGATTTCAGAGAATGTGAACAATTAGTTGTTACCACGATCGAAGCTTTCCTCGTATTGGTGGCCACATGTCAAACTGATATTAATTTGCGCAAGAAGTAAGTGAAACGTGGGAGGCAGTTACCCATAAATCTGCGCATAATCGGTAAATACAGTGTAAATTGCCTTATTTTTTTGCCGGAATCTCAGTCCAACCGTTTTAGTGTTGAATGACTATAAATATCTTGGGACCAGTGTCATTATAGAGGGCAAAAATATTGTATCTTGTGCTAGAGCATTCTTGTTGACAGTTTTTTCAGTGTTCGAGACTTAGCAAGCTTTTCGTGCTCGTTTTTAAGTGGTCCAAGAAGTAAAATGATCGACCGTAGATCAGATATCCGTAGCTACTACTTCCCTAGCACTACACCAAAAAAGGCATTTAGGAACATATTTTATATGTACCTAAATTTTTAGGAACATATACAAACCGTTCCTAAATGTGGTGTTGCAATTATTGGAACGGTTATAAAACATTCCGAATTTTTGTTAGGAACGACTATTAGACGTTCCAAAAGAATATTTTGAAACGCGTATACTGTGTTCCTAAAGCATTTGTTTGGAAGTTATTCAAACGTTTCTAATTATAAGTTTGAAACATTTTTAATCAATTTCTAATTGTAATTTGCATCTGTTTCTAATTTGAATTGCACCACTATTTTCAGCATTCATATAGTTAGTTTTGGAACACTTTATTAACGTCCCTATTTATTTTTTAATTTTGCATACAATTTTTTATTTGAACCACATATCTAACGATTCATAATTTGACCATTCGGACATATAATACATGGTGTATAATACATGGTGCAATATATATATATATATATATATATATATATATATATATATATTCCATGAATCAACATCCAAGAGATCCATTAAATTAAACAGAGTAGTTAACCAAATACAAAACAACTAATAATGTATCCAAAAAATTATTTTTATAAAATGTCAACAAAATATATATAAAGTATAAGTTCAATTTTTTCTAGTTCGACCATAAAAGATAATTTGTTTACAAAATTTAATTTTCTGCAGATGATCCCAAAAGTCATTCTCTAACCAAATGGTGGAGAGTTGAACAACGATATCAAGTAACACCTGCATGCAACATTATAAAACAAGTTTTAAGTTAAAGTCAGAAAAATTGAATATTAAAGACTAGGATGAACCAAAATTTACTATAAACCAATATCCGCTAGATTAAAGAAATTGGAGGATAAGAGACCGTTCAATTCAGTTCTACTGCCAACAAACAACTCAAAATAATGAACCAAAAAACTATTATGTTATGATGACACCTTCTTCCGGAAAGCAAGCATGCAAACTGTTGAATATTTTGCTTATATACAATATACTCAAGCTTTTCTGAGAATAATACTGGCGGCTCACTGCTGGAAATCCAAGTTGTTTGATCCAAACAATGTGGTTGAAACTTATTTAATACAAAATAAAAAAATAGTTAAGGATAGTGACAAGTTTGTTCTCTTCACAGTGGCGGTTAAATCGTGAGGATTGCTAGTAAAGGTAAGGCAACTTCTTGAATCAGCCGTACTTTTCTTTTTATTCTCTGTATGGTCCCAGAAACAATATTTTCATTTGTAACAAAGAGAAATAGCAGATTTCGAAGATTCAAAAAGGATTTATGCCATAAGTTTTCTTAAAAAAGATTATCAAAGTTTGAAGTAAAAGGTGCAAAACTAGCTCTTTTGACTAAATGAGGTCACCTTTAAACAATCAAGTAATATTTTATATTGTAATAATGGGCTTATTTGATATTACTCTCCTCTTAGATTAGGTATATTGATATTATCTTCTATTAGATTAAAAGTTAAGAATAGCCTCTTGAAAGTGTCGTTTAAACTCTTTAACGACACTTTCAAAACTCATTAACGACACTTTCAGATTTTTAACGACACTTTCAGGGGGGTATTCTCAACTTTTAATTTAACATGGGGTAATATCAATATACCTAATCTAAGCGAGGGTAATATCAAATAGCCCTGTAAGAATTCAATTCATTCTCGGCGAAAAAGAAGAAACTGGCTGCCGATGTTGAAGACGAAGCAACACTAAATTCGCATAATAAAAAAGTCTATCAAAATAATACATATTAGCAACGTTTAGCTCTGACGTCGCTATATTTTATGAATTTAGCGACGTCCTATTATAACGTCGCAGAACGTCACTGTTAGCGACTATCCGCGACGTTCAGCGACTACAAATAATATTACGGAATAAGATGTCGCATGACGTCGCTATAGTTTTTATTTTAGCGACGTGTAGCGACATAATTTTGCATGCGTTGCTAAATATTTTTAAATCAGTGATGTTTAGCAACGTCTCTTTATGACGTCGTTAATGTTTTTCATATAGGTTAGCAGATTTCATTTCCCCCCTTTCTTTCCAAAAAAATTTCAAATTTTTTTCACCTCCCGCTCGACCGTGCTCCCCACGACCCCCTTCGGCTCCACAGCCCCGGCGCAGACCGTGCTCCCCCATCAACCCCAGGCACCCCTCCTACTCCACCACCGAGCTCCTCCTTCTCTTCCTCTCCGGGCTCCTCCTCCTCCATTGAGCTCCTTCTCGTCCTCTCTCGGCTCACTACCAGAAAAAGTCAAATTAGCGACGTCAAAAAACGTCACTAAATGACAAAAAAACGTCGCTAATCACGTTTAGAGACGTAATTAGCGACGTTTTACAGAAGTCAAAAATTAGCACGTCGCTGAAAGGAAAAATGTCGCTAAACGTCGCTATACCGACGTTTTTTAGCGACTTAAATGTGTCGCTAAATTAGCGACGTTTAGCGACGCAGCGTCACTAATTAGCGACGTAAACAAACGTCGCTAAACGTCGCTAATTAGCGACTTATATAGCGACGTGACAGCGACGTCTTTAATGACCTGGCAGTACTGCCATGTCAGCAATTTGCGACGTACAGCGACGTATTTAGCGACATTTAACGACGTCATTAGCGACGGCTATTAACGTTACTAATTAGCGACGTATTTAGCGACGTGTATAAACGTCGCTAAACGTCGCTAAATACGTCGCTAATTTTACAGAAAAAAAAGAATAATGAATTATTTCCAAACTATTATTCCTGCAATTTATGAATTTCTAATTAAAAATAGACTCGGAGCAACCCTCCGTTGAATTCTCTGGGTTCGCCGACCCCTTCGGTGGAACACTCAACACCGGTAAATTAACATCATTTAATATGAATAAAAAGTATCACAGTCATACAATACACACACATATTATAGACAGACCTGGAGCAACCCTCCATTGAATTTTTTGCGTACGAAATAATACAAAAAGTATATAAAATATCACAGTCACACAATACACACAAAATAAAAGTATCACAGTCACACAAAATACATAATATATAAGTATCACAGTCACATAATGGACATAATATATAAGTATCACAATAATACAATAACCACAATAAAAGTATATAAAATATCACAGTATCAATCTCGAGGATATCCAATACGCTGGGGCACATACCATTCCCTCAGATACTGCGCATAAACAGCGTCTATGTGATCAATCTCTGCTATAGGTGCTGGGTGAATGGAACTCCCTGTCTGATATACAGCCGCTATAGGTGCTGGGTGACTGGAACTCCCCGTCTGAGATACAGTAGGTGGTATCTCTTCCTCCTTAACAGTAGGAGGCATCACTTCCTCCTTAACAGTAGGAGGTCTCTCTCTTGGGTGCCATCTGGTAAGATAAATGAAAACAAAGAATATAATTGATAACAGATATTACTTAAGACATACCCTTAATAATTCTCATATTGATAATTTTTACTATCTTAATTTGTAGTAACATGTTAGCTCATTCTTTATCTTATACTCTCTTTTCTCGGTTAGTTCAGTCAGCTAGTTTTTTCTTATCGTGATCCTGCTTGGTCAAAACTTTAATTCTTACCGTTTCTTAGTATTTTTTGAGATATCTCTAATTTTTTTGTATTATTTGGTATATTTTGATCTATATTGTTATCAATGCAAATTAATGATTTAACTCTAAAGACATAAAATATGATCACGGATACCTATGTCCTCTCTATAAACGGTCATCTTGGGTAATAATTTTTGTGTTTATTCCCAACAATAAGGCTGCTGCACATGGATGATAAATCTGATGGCATATCTTCTAATTAACCCAAGATAACTTCTCATTCTCATATATGCCATTCTTTTTCAAACTTTGGCTTATCTTGACACATACTTATGAATGTGATCATAGTTGATAGTTGTCTACATTTTGCAAAATAAATCTTAGGTATCTACACTATATTTTCCCAAGATAAAATACTAAAAATAACTTTGAGAAACAAGCGTGTGCCATAATGCAATAGTAGTGTAAAGTATGTTGGTACCAATTATTTTAAAATAACTGAACATATCGGCAGAAGCAGACATCAAGTGCTTATAATATATAGCTTGAACAAAATACAAATATAGAGGTATCTACACTAAAACCATAATCATCAGTCTCATCACCATTCAAGCCTTTTTCAAGCAGTACGAGGCCGGCTCAACATTGGAAATTTCTAATAAAGAGCTTAGTTTTCACCATCAGCTGTCAACCTGCAATATACCATTTGTAGGTTGGCACCACATTCTAGTCATGGCAACAAACAAGAGGGTCTCATCAAAAACCTTATAAGCCTAGTATGTAGTTGAACCTACACTTGCAGTTATGAAATTTAGCTCATGGTATGATATATGTTCAATGATAATCAACATTACTTAGTATCTCACTATCCTTAAACCTATGTGGATCAAGATTAAAAAAGTTTAGTAGGTCCACCCTCTACCGTAAGTTAAAATTGACAATTACTAGACGCCCTTTATTGGATAAAGGCGGTAATCAGGAAACTATGTGTACTCATGATCACTACAGGGTGTACATAGATCTTCATAGTACTCATTTCTACCAAACTAAAGAACAAAACATGCTTCAAATTACGATATCACTTTTTGCAAATAAGTATTATCAATCTTCCGACCGCAAGATAAACTATTAACATGACTACCAGCAACCCATAAGACAACGTCGTGCTACCAATTTTTTTATGAAGCAACATACCTTGTAAGTCACAACTTCTTCAAGTTTACTGTAAAAGAATGTGTTAAATATGTAGTACTCCTCTCTTCTCTTATCAGAAGGAGAGAGAGATCTTTGAAGAAATCTGTAAAACAAGGACAATAGCAAATATTATAACATAATTTACTGAAAATATTCTATATATATATGGCAGAGGAATATCATCAAGAATTCTGATGCACAAACAATAAGCATTTCATTTAAGACGTCACCAGAGCCTACTTCAGTATTCACCTGTAGGCGTAAGCTTTTTTCTTGAAAGCCATGATAATGACTTAATAAGTTACAACTATAGCAACAGGTACTACATATATGGAATCAACATTTACATACACAAGCATAGCAACTATGCCTCTTAAGTTCACTAGATAGCTGGCTCACAGATATGGAATCAACATTTCGCTGCGTAATGTCCCCTTAAATTTCTATTTCCTACTATATAGATATATGTATTATATTATATATAGATATATGTATTATATTAAATACTTAATGTTTTATGAGAAATTTACAACTAATTTGTAGTCGATTAGTAAGTGAACACGGTTTTAAACAAGCGGTCTCAAGCTCACTCCTCAATGTCCCCTTAAATTTTAATTTACACCCCCCAACCCCACCCCCCTCCCACCCCAAACTTATAATATACTAATGCATGTTTCAACCTTTTGAAAAGGCACATATATCCTAAGCTTTGCTAAAATTACTATTGTCCCATGTTTGATTCATACCTTCGCATAACCACGACTGTTTTGGTAACATACATTGCACATAAATTAAAAATAGAATAAAATATTGTAATTGAGGATTGCCTCAAGTTATGCAGCCATTGAATATTTACCAAAATCACATGTTTCCCAGTCATGTCAACACAATAATATATGCCCAAACATGTAATATATTATAAAAGTTCTTCATTTCAAAAAATTCTGAAGTAGATTGTTGATTTCTGGGTATGTTTCTTTCTACAATGTCAAATGCGGTTAGATATGTTTCAGATTTAGGTCATCCATATTTGGGAACGTATCAAATGGTATCAGAGCAGCATATAGATCCAATCATGGAGGCAGCCGAAGATCCAAGCATGAGCTGCCATGGATCTCTCCATGAATCTCCACCGATTCGAGTTCCAATCTATGGCGAAGCTCGGGTACAAACTTTGAAAGAGTATACAGATGATCCGAGAAGAAGCTGCAAGGGATTTCCTCGTGGATCACCACCAAAACTTTCGATCATCAATGGTGAACCCATGGATCCAGTGAAGGAGGATCGTCTGCAGTCGTGGATTACAATAAGCCCTTATCACAAAAACCCTAACCCTAATCCCAGGTCAAAAACCCTAACCCTAGGTCAAAAACCCTAACCCTAACCTTAATCCTAGGTCACGTGTGTATGTGTCGTGTCAGTGTGTGTGTCATGTCTGTGTCAGTGTCTGCAACATGTGTGTGTCGTGTCAGTGTCAGTGCCATATGTGTCATGTGTATGAGAGAGAGGGAGAGGGAGAGAGAGAGAGAGAGAGAGAGAGAGAGAGAGTTAGGGTTTACCTAGAGGAGGAGGAGGAGGAGGAGGAGGGGGAAGGACGCGGCCGGAGGGGGGAGGATGCGGCTGGAGGGGGGTCGCCGGGAGGGAAAAGGGGCGCCGGAGGGAGAAGGGGAGCCGGAGGGGGAGGACGCGGCCGAGGGGGGTCGCCGGAGGGAAGAAGGAGGAGCGGAGCGGGAGAGATCGAGAGCGGGTTTGGGAGAGGGAGAGGGAGAGGGAGAGGGAGAGGGAGAGGGAGAGATCGAAAGAAATGGGGGAAATCAGCCCTAAGTAAAAAATTTAGCGACGTTTTAGCGACGCCAATAATGACGTCGCTAATTTAGCGACATCATAAACATCGCTAATGACGTCGCTAAAATGTCCAAAAAATTACGTCACTAAAAACGTCACTAAACGTCGCTAAATAAAATATATTAGCGACGTTTAGCGACCTAAATTGAACTTATAGCGACTAATCTTTTAAAAACTGAATAAAAGTCGCTAAACGTCGCTAAATGTCGCCAATTAACGACGTCTAGCAACGTTTTTACATGGAGTCGCTAAATTAGCAATATTTTTACATGGAGTCACTAAAAAACGTCGCTAATCCCGCTTATTCTAGTAGTGGCTCCTCGATCCTCTCCGGCTCCTTGTAGTGCCCCGCTCCGCGTTGGCGCTATGTACAAGTGGGATCGACTTGCTTGCTCGAACGGAAGTCTTCTCGGAGAGTTCCTGACCGATTAATCAAGGTGAGTGGGCAGAACTGCATTCTCTGATTCTTGCACGACTTAATAATGAATCTGAGTTTTTGAATGCTTGTTTGCTTAAAAAGAATATTTTCATAAGAGAATGATAGAATCGACTCAGCATGCTAATAAGAGAACTCACATAGCTTGTCAGTGAAACGAATACGCTGCCTAACTAAGAGAATATAAATGCTTGTCAGAAATGAGAACGAACTACTGCTATGCTAAGAGAAAGATATAAATGTTACATGCTTAGTTACACCGACACAGCTCAAACGAACTCTTGCCATGCTAAGAAGATAAGTAAACGAAATGCCTGAAATATGTTCCCTGAATATGCTAAGAAAGAAAGAGATAGTTTTTGCATGTTAAATAAGAATCAATCGTGCTTGTCAAAAAGTATGTTTCGCTTGTCTGTTTTGTTATATCGAACTGCTGCCTTTGATTCGTATATGCATAGACTATTAGTGCACCCTGATGTTCCGTGCCTTCGGGTTCCAGGGGGTGTGCTATTAGATATGTGAAAAGATATGTTTGCTTGAATAAGAAGAAGAGTATAGTCTAATAGTCTGCCCTGATATTCCGTGCCTTCGGGTTCCAGGGGGTGTGGCTATTAGATTGTTATGTGCTTGTGAATGTGAATGTGAATGTTGCTTGTCTTGCATTGGTCTCGGACAACTTGTGCACAAGGTAATAGTCTCTCGGTCGATTCCTGGGGCACTGGGAATCGGTCGATCCGGAAGGGATTGTTAGAGTACCCTGATGTTCCGGTCCTTCGGGATCTAGGGGGTGTTGTTGTCCATCAATGAGTTTCTCAGGACCGTCATATAGATAGGGCGCATGCTAGGTTTACCTTCTTGCATACCTATCATTGTGACACCAGAAGAAGATGGATTCATAAGTTTGTTCATAAGGTGCATATTGTGACTAACTTGTGTGTCTGCTGCAGGGATAACCGCTCGGCTATGGGGTAAGAAATATGAGTTTATGCATGAGCACGCATGTTCATTTTGTCTGTATAGTAGAATTTATCTGATAGTGTTGCATGCATTCGCATCGGTCGGACAATGACTATTAGTGCAGAGCTGAACCTTGGTTACGGCTGCTTCGGCAGTAATGTGCATCCATGAGTCACAGCTGCTAATAGGATCAGAATGTGAGTCATTGGTTAGCTGGATTACCGCTACCGATCCTGAGTTTCTCGGGGACCGACCTCTGATTGATATTTCTATTTGTGTGCTTGATTAAGTGATAGTCCACTTGATACGTTGCCTCGATTCGATATGATCCGTATGCTAGTTAAGCTTTGCCCCTAAGAGTTAGACTTGTGTTGCACAATATATGCTGCACACTACACGATAGAGCACTGTCCCGATTCGTATGCTTATAGTTTCGATATACAAACTATTTTCAAGTTATGTTTTCAAAGATGTAATCTGACTATAGTTCTGAACTGCATGAAATGAACTTAGGTAAAACTAGCAAGATCACTAGTAATGCAATATTTTGCCACATGATTACTTAGTGTGGGTTTCAGGGGGTGTAGCTTCTGTTCAGTTGTTTTATCTCACCAGTACTTGCATAAAGTGCTGACCCACCAACAGTCTGCTTGTTCTCAGGTGCCCGTTCGTCCGAGGAAGCGATAGCCGTGCCTCATCCCAAGGAACCAGAAATCTGGAGTCGATGCCTGGAGCCGCATCGAGTTGTGCCTGCTTTGAGTTGCTTTGTATAAAGTGACATAATGTATGGAACGGTGTCATTATAATCGAGAGAAGAGTGCTTGAGCGAATTGTAACCTCGGCCATGTGCCGCTTGTAACATTTTTGAATATCAATAAAAGAGCCTATTTTTATATGCCATTGTGTTCTTCACTTTTCTGCAATGTTATGTGCCGCTGCTTCAGATATTGAATAGCTTACTTGCCCTTGTTTCAAAGCTTTGGCCTTGTGCAAGCGCACTTTAGGCATGCACGGCATCACGTCCGTGCGAGGACGATCGGTTCCGTAGGGACCAAAGCGAGGACGAACGGCCCTGCGGGACCGGGGCGTGACATAATGGTATCAGAGCGACTCGATTCCTTGCCCATTCCGTTGCTTCCAACTCTGAGATGTGCCTGATGTGAGATGCAGTGAACGTTCCATACAATGAGTCCGTAAATATTCTCAAAAATGCCAGCAAAAGTTTCTGGATTTGTTTTCATTTGCTTGAGATGTAATTTGTGATTTGTGATTATGGATTGCTGAGTTTTGGATTTGGGATGGTGAGGGATGAGGACTATCGCTGCTTGTGTTTTTGTGAGTTTCTCCTTGAGTTTTGAGGACGAAACTCTTTATTGGTGGGTAAGTATGTAGTGCCCCGCTCCGTGTCGGCGCTATGTACAAGTGGGATCGACTTGCTTGCTCGAACGGAAGTCTTCTCGGAGAGTTCCCGACCGATTAATCAAGGTGAGTGGGCAGAACTGCATTCTCTAATTCTTGCACGACTTAATAATGAATCTGAGTTTTTGAATGCTTGTTTGCTTAAAAAGAATGTTTTCATAAGAGAATGATAGAATCGACTCAGCAAGCTAATAAGAGAACTCACATAGCTTGTCAGTGAAACAAATACGCTGCCTAACTAAGAGAATATAAATGCTTGTCAGAAATGAGAACGAACTACTGCTATGCTAAGAGAAAGATAGAAATGTTACATGCTTAGTTACACCGACACAGCTTAAACGAACTCTTGCCATGCTAAGAAGATAAGTAAACGAAATGCCTGAAATATGTTCCCTGAATATGCTAAGAAAGAAAGAGATAGTTTTTGCATGTTAAATAAGAATCAATCGTGCTTGTCAAAAAGTATGTTTCGCTTGTCTGTTTTGTTATATCGAACTGCTGCCTTTGATTCGTATATGCATAGACTATTAGTGCACCCTGATGTTCCGTGCCTTCGGGTTCCAGGGGGTGTGCTATTAGATATGTGAAAAGATATGTTTGCTTGAATAAGAAGAAGAGTATAGTCTAATAGTCCGCCCTGATATTCCGTGCCTTCGGGTTCCAGGGGGTGTGGCTATTAGATTGTTATGTGCTTGTGAATGTGAATGTGAATGTTGCTTGTCTTGCATTGGTCTCGGACAACTTGTGCACAAGGTAATAGTCTCTCGGTCGATTCCTGGGGCACTGGGAATCGGTCGATCCGGAAGGGATTGTTAGAGTACCCTGATGTTCCGGTCCTTCGGGATCTAGGGGGTGTTGTTGTCCATCAATGAGTTTCTCAGGACCGTCATATAGATAGGGCGCATGCTAGGTTTACCTTCTTGCATACCTATCATTGTGACACCAGAAGAAGATGGATTCATAAGTTTGTTCATAAGGTGCATATTGTGACTAACTTGTGTGTCTGCTGCAGGGATAACCGCTCGGCTATGGGGTAAGAAATATGAGTTTATGCATGAGCACGCATGTTCATTTTGTCTGTATAGTAGAATTTATCTGATAGTGTTGCATGCATTCGCATCGGTCGGACAATGACTATTAGTGCAGAGCTGAACCTTGGTTACGGCTGCTTCGGCAGTAATGTGCATCCATGAGTCACAGCTGCTAATAGGATCAGAATGTGAGTCATTGGTTAGCTGGATTACCGCTACCGATCCTGAGTTTCTCGGGGACCGACCTCTGATTGATATTTCTATTTGTGTGCTTGATTAAGTGATAGTCCACTTGATACGTTGCCTCGATTCGATATGATCCGTATGCTAGTTAAGCTTTGCCCCTAAGAGTTAGACTTGTGTTGCACAATATATGCTGCACACTACACGATAGAGCACTGTCCCGATTCGTATGCTTATAGTTTCGATATACAAACTATTTTCAAGTTATGTTTTCAAAGATGTAATCTGACTATAGTTCTGAACTGCATGAAATGAACTTAGGTAAAACTAGCAAGATCACTAGTAATGCAATATTTTGCCACATGATTACTTAGTGTGGGTTTCAGGGGGTGTAGCTTCTGTTCAGTTATTTTATCTCACTAGTACTTGCATAAAGTGCTGACCCACCAACAGTCTGCTTGTTCTCAGGTGCCCGTTCGTCCGAGGAAGCGATAGCCGTGCCTCATCCCAAGGAACCAAAAATCTGGAGTCGATGCCTGGAGCCGCATCGAGTTGTGCCTGCTTTGAGTTGCTTTGTATAAAGGGACATAATGTATGGAACGGTATCATTGTAATCGAGAGAAGAGTGCTTGAGCGAATTATAACCTCGGCCATGTGCCGCTTGTAACATTTGTGAATATCAATAAAAGAGCCTATTTTCATATGCCATTGTGTTCTTCACTTTTCTGCAATGTTATGTGCCGCTGCTTCAGATATTGAATAGCTTACTTGCCCTTGTTTCAAAGCTTTGGCCTTGTGCAAGCGCACTTTAGGTACCAAGTTACCAAGTGTCAAGATACAAGAGAGTATCAATGTGATATTGTGTACCATGATATGTGATATCCACATGATACACAAATACCTAGATTATTAGTGCCTAGAATATATGTTGGTACCAAGATACCAAGTGTCAAGTATAGTTAGTTCCTAGAGTGTATGTTGGTACCAAGATACCAAGTAGCAAGTATAGTTAGTGTCATGGATATTTAAAACTGCATCATAGTGTCAAGATCATAGTTTGAAGTATCGGTCGATACCGAATCGATACGGTCGATATCGATACTGTTTGGCTTGTCCCAATCCGATACAGACCGATACCCTTTACCGATACCCGATACCTATACTCGTTCGATAGTTAAGTATCTATTAGAGTTCTACCAGAAATCTAGTAGACTTTTGGAAATCTAGTATAACTTTAATAGCCTCAAAAGGCTTACAGAAGTAAAAAACAATTAGAGAATGGCTCACGTTGAATACGTGATGTTACATATATCCTTTATTAGTGTTCATATGTGTATCCATAATTGCATCCATTTGGATAATATACTTGTACGATGAATATTCATCTTTGCAGAAGTATCAAAAAATATATCTGAATTACTACCTGAGTCATCGTTTATGGATGTACAACCATTATTATGATGACATATGTGGTGTGTGGGATAAATTCATACATGGGGTGGAACAATTCATACAGTTCGCCAAGACGTTACCTCAGTACATGGATTTTACCAATATTAAGTGTCCGTGTGTGAGATGTCGCAACTTAAAATATCACTTAAAAGTGGATGTGATATATCATTTGTACTCGAGGAGTTTCATACTGAATTACTATCAGTGAACCTCACATGGAGAACTTGTGGCTTTAGCATTAGAGTTGGAGCCTTATGTAGAGTCTTATATGGATGTCCACGACCACGCTAATTACGATGACGGGTGCATGAACATGGTTTTCGATGCTGCCGAGCCTAATTTCGATTTAGAAAATTATGATGTAGCTGAGAAGGCACCAAAGGTCGATGCTGCAAAGCTTATGGAGTTACTAAAGAATACAAGGACTCTATTATATCCTGGTTGTGAGGATCATTCACCATTGGAGGTGGTTACAAGATTGTTGAGCATCAAGTCCGATTTTAACATGTCGCAAGAATGCTACAAACGACTAATAGAGTTGATTATAGAGATCATGTCGGAGGGTGCTAAGTTGTCTAAAGACTTCTCCCGATCTAAGAGGATGGTGAGATCGCTCTAGATGGGATACGAGAAAATCAATTCATGTTGCAAAGGGTGCATATTGTACTACAAAGATGACAAGGCTGAAGACGCGGACAGATCCTGTGGTGTTGATCGCTACAAGGCCATTGATAGAGGAATATTTATTGGTGCAAGAAAGCCTACTGATTCGATGCACTACTTGCCTTTGACGCCGCGGTTACAGAGGTTGTTTATGGTAAAGGATACTATAAAAAAATAAGTTAGCACAGGCAGAAACAGATCGAAGGAGTGTTGGATCATCCATATGATGGAGAAGCATGGAAGCACTTTGATCGAGAGTATCCAAATTTTGCTTCGGATCCGCGTAATGTCAGATTGGGGATCTCCTCCGACGGTTTTACCCCATTCGAACTTTTGGGCTCCCAGTATTCGTGTTGGCCTATGATCGTCACTCCGTATAATCTACCGCCTTGGATGTGCATGAAGACTCTGTATATGTTCATAACCGTTATTATCCCGGGTCCGAACAATCCAAAGAGGAACATCGATGTGTATTTACAACCGTTGATAGATGAGTTGAATTAGTTGTGGGAAGTAGGTACCAACACGTACAACATTTCTAGAAAGTAGAATTTTCAGATGAGGGCAGTAGAAAGCAAAATTTTCAGATAAGGACAACACTTATATGGACCATCAATGATTTTTTGGCCTATGAAATATTATCGGGATAGAACACTCATGGCCGTCTCTCATGTTCATATTGCATGGACTGCACTAAGGATTTCTGTTTGAAACACAGAGACAAATCGTCATTCTTCAATTTTCATCGACAATTTCTGTCAAATGATCATTCGTACTGGAGGAACATGAATGCTTTTCGTTCCGGCATTGTGGATAAGGCCAATCCACCACCAAGGTGGTTTGGATACACGATATGGGAAAAGGTAAAAGATTTACCAAGTTTTATCAAAGAGCCTGCTAACGAGTACAAGTGTGACAGATTTGGTCGAACTCACAACTAGACGAAGAGGAGTATATTCTAGGATCTAACATATTGTAGCACTAATCTGATCAGATATAACCTTCATGTCATGCATATCGAGAAGAATCTATTTGATAACATAATTAATACTGTATTGGACATAAAGGGGAAGAAGAAAAATAATCCAAAGGATAGGTTGGACTTGAAAGAAATATATATATGTCTGCATTGCATTTGATAGAGAAGGGGGGTGGAAAGTTAAAGCAGCCTAAGGCAATTTTCTGACTGGATAAGGAGGATAAATGAAGACTTTGTAGATTGATTCAGGGCCTAAAATTTCCAGACGGGTACGTGTCGAACTTGAACAAATGTGTCGACCTCAAGGAGAACAAACTGAAAGGTATGAAGAGCCATAATTGTCACGTATTCAAGGAGAGGTTAATTTCGATTGTATTTCAAAATTTCTTACCGCAGGTCATCTGGGATCCATTGACATAGCTCAACATATTCTTCAGAGATCATGGTTCTACTAAGTTGCTCGTCGATCATCTAGAAAAGCAAGAGAAGGATATTGTGGTAATACTGTGCAAGCTCGAGAAGGTGTTTCCTCCAGGATTCTTTGACTCCATAGAGCATTTGTCAATTCATCTTTCCTATGAGGCACGCGTGGATGGGCCTATCGATTATCGGTGGATGTACCCGTTCGAGCGACATCTGAATCACCTAAGAAGAAAGCTAAAAAATAAGGCACAGGTTGAGGGTTCTATATATGGATCTTATGTTCTCGAGGAGATTAAAAACTTTTGCTTGACGTATTTCAAACCTCATATTGCTACTAATAGAATGAGAGCTCTGAGAAACGATGACAGATATCAGGAATCTAATGATGCAATACTGAAAGTATTCAATGCATCCGGAAAGCCTTTGAAGAAAATGAAGAAAAGATATTTGAATGAAGATGAGAAAAGGGCTGCTCAGTTGTATATATTACTTAATTGCAATGAGGATGAAGAGGAGAAGCGAGAGGGGTAAGTAATTAATACGTCCACATTTACGTCATCTCAATATAATAAAATAAGCTAATATTATACTACTAATTGGTAGTTGTTTCGTTATTTTCAGCATATATAATGATGATCTAAGGTCAGTTAGACCCTACATGACATACGAAGAAGTAAAATAAGAAATGAGACGCTATTTTTTTTCTTGGTTGAGCGCATATGTAAGGAGCTCGGTAATTACTTTTTCTGTATGCACTTGCACAATAAATAACTTATTATCGCTTCTTTGGTATTTAGGTCGATCGTCTAATAACACCCGAGACTGAATCTATTAGAACTCTGGCCAAGGGACCAATTATTACCGTCAAAATATGGCTATGTTACTGTGTGAATGGGTTTAGGTTCAAGTCAACAAATACTCCGATCAGAGACTGCTTCCTGGATCTTGATTCCACCACGAAAAATAATTGTTTGTGTATTAAATCTTCGAACTACAAAGACGTCGATCCAGACAATAATTTCTTTGGCATCTTACGAGATATTGTGGAGTTGACATATAATTATGTCACAGAACCTACTAAGATCGTGTTATTCAAGTGTGAATGGTTCGATCCGATTCAAGATCAAGGTTAAAAAATTGACAAGCATGGTCTTGTGGATATAAACTACAAGCGTAGATATCAAGGATATGAACCATTTGTCCAATCAAGTCAGGCTCAGCTCGTGTACTTTATAAATTATCCTAGACGGGGAATGGCGAGGTCAGACTCGTGGGCAGTATGCAAGACTAAAGCTAGAAATACCTTTCACATTGACAAAATAGCATATCAGTAGGACGAGCTACCTCTTGTAACAAATATTATAGATGTTGACTCAACGAAAGTTACTCATTACACGACTAATAATATAGAAGAGGTAAAATTATCCAAAAATGAAGATGAAGACGAAGTAGATGGAAGTAAAGATGAGAAGGAAGAGGAGGACGACGAAGACGAAGAAGATAATTTTTTTGAAGATGATTGAAAATAAAATAAATCCATTTGGACTTGTGACATGTATTACATTTTGACCGTAGAATGTACTATCCATTTAGACGTATGACACTACTAGTTATTTACTGTACAATTCTATTAATACTGTGAGATATGAAACAGACACAGACACATGACACACTCACACTGACATGACACATACATGCTGACACGATACACCGACACAGACACACTTTTCTTCCAAAATAGTGTTACATATAGGTATTTGTGTATTTGTGTTATATTTGGTTATATGTGTATAACGGGCCCTATATCTCGAATTTGGTTATATGTATATTAGTGTTACAAAATAGTTTAGGGTGACAAGTTGTGACTATGATCGTGCCTATATTTTATCAACATATGTTACTATCAGGTATGATAGGACAACGCGGATCATTCGGAGGTAGATCCTCTAGATAGAGTGGTCCTCCAGTACCGACTACTGGTTTCGGATCCTCGTCGCAGAGTACTCCATTATACCGACCAGTCACATCTTCGACTCCGTCGACGGTACATGGTATTACTCCTAGAATGAGCAGTTCTAGGCCTGAGACTACTCTTCCGTCCAGCCTTTCTCCTGCTGACGGCACCATGGAGACAGAGGAGCAGATAGAGGAAGTTGAGCCGACTCCGTCTGCGCATGATCAGAGCGATCCTCCATGCGCGCCTCCATACGAGACGATGATGGAGATTTGGAGGGACTGTCCTAACAAGTAAGTTAAATAGTTAATATTTTCCAAATAATTATATCTATATATTCATGAATTTAATTATCAATGTATAGATATCGTCCCTAAACAGTACAGAGAGCATTGAGGCATTTTCTGAGGCAGAACTATGGTGGGCGCTGGATCAACTACTCAGATACTCCTGAAGATAGGAAGGCATTCTGGTTTTCCCACTTCAAGGTAAAAATATATTTACTTTTAATATCAATAATCATTTATACATATTATGTACCTCTCTATTTTACTTCTTGTAGAAACACTAACACTCACCACTCTACATAGGTCATAATATCAAACACCTAGAATACAATAGTCATGATATTCTCATGGTGTCATGATACACCATCAACCAACATGTCAAATTCTATAATACCTAATTATAACTAAATACACATGCCAAATATAATTATATATAGCCATTATAACTTGCTACAATAGAAATTAGGATAAAATACACTAATATGCACAAAATCCCCAAATTAGAGCCATGTATCACACTGTATCATAATACGCTCTACTAGTATCCAATTGTGGACACGTATCTACCCCCATATGATAAATCTAATACTAATTAGGTCTAGCAAACCTAACGACAAACACTTGTTGTCACATTCTCGGATTTCTCCGAAAATGGACATCAAACTCAATGTAGAAATAACAAATAGGGTCAATAGGAGTTCAAACTCCTCCCTATGGGTAGCCCTACTGCATGGGTATATTATAATATGCTCTACAATACTAAATGGAACTAATTAGAGAGAGATTTTATAATTTACCTATTAGGAGATAGTTTTTTAATGAAAGCTCACTAGGACACGAATTGAACACAAGCACCAAGCTCGACTCCTTCTTCTCCAAGCTCCTTGCAACCACTAGCTTCTAGTCTCCTTAGATGGTGAGTATGAGTGAATTTAAATGAAATTTGGGATAAATTTGGTGGAGGAATGAACTATAGGGGAAGAACACTAATTAGGAATTATTTGGATGAAGGAAATGACAGAAGAGAGAATCCCCCCCCTAAAATTAGGGCCGGCCATGTATCCCCCTCCTCAAAGCAATGTAGAATATCATAATTATCCCTATTGGGTTGTCATAAAGGAAACTAACTAATGGAAGCTTCTAATCCTAATGTGGGTTCAATCTAATCTCTAATTAATGAGAAGGGTTAACTTAATTTGAGTCTAATGTGACTAGTCTAACTATGGGTCCAAGTTGTCATGTCAAGTCTAGTTCATATACCAAATAAATAATAATTAATATATATATATAAATAAATATCATGCTCAATATGAATAATGTAAAATGACAAAAATACCTTTATTCTAGAAATGTGGTAGTGACATCGCTTGTAATCAATCTCCGCAAGCCAACTCGTAAGGAAAAGGTGAAAGAACCATTGGTGATAAATATTGTAAAACCCCCTTCTTAGAAAATCGTATATACCCTTTTATTTATTAATTATTATTTAAATTGTAGTAATTAGGGCTAAATAAGGGAAATAGATTTTTAAAAATTTTTATTTTAGGTGTTCGGGCACTTAGAGGACTTATGGGACCATCAGGAATTTTTTAAAATTTATTCCATGTAGGAGACCCCTTAAGAAGTTGCTAGCCTAATGGTGTGCATTATTCTAATCCATGAATTTTCTTATGAGTATATATATATAATATATATGTATACACAAATATATATATGTATATATATATTTAGAAAGGAAAAGGAAAGAAAGAAAAAGAATAATTAAATAAGATTTTACTAATAATAATAATAATAATAATAATAATAATAACACTACTTATTTCCATCCTTAGCAAATGCTTGCCAGGGACCATCCTTCAGCAAACTTGCTGCAAGGACCCGCCAATGCAACTCATTAGCAAATTGCATCCTAGGACCCGCCCCCTTCAAGCCTTCAGCGGCTTGTTCCCAGACCCGACCCCCTTTGGCCAAACCATTCTGCCTCCATCATATTCTCTCCCTATTAAATATATATATATATATATATATATATATATATATATATATATATATATATATATATATATATATATATATCTTTCAAAAACCCTAACATAAAATATCCAGACCCCCTCTTCTCATCTAGAGCCGTCACCGTAGCCAGAGAACCCCGCCAAGCCGTCCAAACCATCCCAACGACTCCGACCTCGCGCACTGCAGATTCCCACACGAGGCACCTTCGCTCCGGAATTGTTTTCCGTCGACTTGCTCAACCAAACGTCGTTCCGTCTTCACCGGTATGCTCACCCCTTAACCCTCTTCCATATTTGTATTATAGCCAACCTCGAAAAATGTGTACCCCTAGGCAAAAAACAGCATCCAAGTGGGCGCGAGCAGACCAAATTCTGGGATCGCAGAAAACTGCGGTGACCACCCATATTGCCGAGTTCGTATCTTCCACCACAGAGATTCAAATTCGGTGATTCTTTTTGCTTCATGTAGAACACTTGACCTAGTTTATTTTTTGTTAAATAACCCTATATTATTAGCTGCTGTGGACATAATTAAATTTGTCACAAAACTACGCGCACCCACTTTTTTCCAGATTTCCAAATATTGGAAAATGGAGCGCGCCCCGCCAAACGGGACCGTTCTGCCGTGTACCAAGTATACCGAACGGTGCACATAGCGTAACCGGACACGTAAAAATTTATGGGGACTGATTCGGACGCGTGTGCGCGCCAGAATCAGGTCGTATCCTCGGACACACCCCGTGTCACAACTTTTGTGGAACTCGTGCATATTTTGTGCATGCTTGTCAGATTGCGACAAAACTTGCGCCACTGGACTCGTGATAACGCGCTGGTCCTGTGACCCAATTTTCACGCAATTCTGAGACGGTTGACCAAATCGCCAATTGGCGGACCCCATAGTTGACTTTTTGGACAAAATTGGGTTCAGCTCATCGGAATCCATATTTGGATATACCGTTGGGTTCGTATTGACATCTAGAGTTGTTTGACCTATAGTTTATCCCATTTAGAGACTGTTACCCTCGGCACGCTTTTCGGTGCAAAGTGGGCCACACGTGGACCCCACTTTTGCCCGAAATTTCCGTTTTGTGCCTGTGTCCAAATTGGACGAAAGGGATGTGCTTTTTAGCTATTTTGCTCATTCCGGAAATGTTGGTGATGTTTATTTCAGCATCCGGAGACGTTTGTTCGGAGTCCTTAGTTCCAGGTTCTGTGTCCTTGGCATTTGGGCGCGTACACTTTACAGATTTCTTGTCAGGCAAGTATACCTTGCCATTGTACAGTTATTTATATTCCATATGTGGCATGCATCTTTATTTTTTGTCTTTTCATATATTTTAACTGTTATATAAACTACGCGCGACGGTGTCGTCGCAGTATGTTTTTATTTATCTATTTGCATTGACCTTGTTTATGAGACTACCCCATTATCATATAGCATCATTAGGTTCATTGGCCGTGACACAGTTGTTACACTAGTTATGAGTCTCATGTAGATCACGGACTTGCGTGCAGGTTGGCCTCCTGTACGTGTGGGCCGTGCGTTAGGAATAACTGCTGGTAGAAACTTTGCATGCTAGTAGACTTAGCAGTTATTAGAAGTCTAGGGACATAGCCTATTGTAGTACGGTGGTCCATCCTTGTCCTTGTTTGGTTGCAGGATTTGGGCTAGGGTACTAAGAATAGGCTATGAACCAAATCGTGTCATGGATGTGACATGCTTAGAGCATGGGGTGGAAAGAACAACAAGTATCACATTTGAGCACCTTTACACTTTTCCTTCTATAACCCGGAAGCTCCGCTGGAGATACGGACGGTGATGACCCCTTTACCACTTGGCGGGCCTCTGCCGTTCAAAAGACGACATGCCTTTGAGGCCCCTGGTTCTCCGAGAGAGTCATGCTAATCCCAGTTCTCAGCCAGATAGAACACTTGTTAGAAAGTTATTCTCAAACTGCATTCACATAGATAGTTAGGCGACCATTGGATATTTATTTCAGTACTTTATTGGCATGTGTTTAAGTATCTTGTTATGTCCCTCTGAGGACCTGGTCCGCTGCCAGGTGTACCCGTTCTTGAGTATTTGCAGGAGCGCAGATTTGGATGGTTATAGATGCTTCGTGGATGTCTTCTCTTCGAGCCGTGATCAATATCTGGTATACTCATATTGGGCTTGATTGTGTTGTACTCATATTGTATTTACTTTTCTATTTGAGTTGGTAGTGGATTTGTTTCCATCCAACTATCATCCTTAGATACTTCTTATTGAGATCTAGTTTCATAGATATTGGTTATTTTATTCATATTTGATTTTCGTGGATGAGATCTAGATTATACCCTGTGACTTGTGACATATGTTTATACCACTTGTGGATTGATATTCATATTATAGCGTACGTGTGGATTTGGTATCCATATATTGGAGTTGCCATATCCATGCGGCTGGCATGCTTACGTGTCATAGTCCTACGTATTTTTGGGACTGGGGCGTGACATGTTTTTATGGTGGCCCATGCAGGTCGAGAGCATATTGTCTCGGTTACGTTACTGTACCGAACAAGCCTGCACCTAGGACTAGAGTATAGGATCTCATCCACAATTGACTATGACTCATCTTTCTTCTAATCTGTTCTATTTGAATAATTGTATCCTGCTTGATTCCTGTACACCCATAATAGTTCCTTTAGTAAAGTCTCTCCTAGAATATAGAAGTTCCTGTTGTTAGATGATAAGTAGGGTAACCTTCCTATTAAGAGTACAACTAGAGTGCTGACACACCACTAAGTTTAGGATGTCTAGTGAACCCTAGAATTCCTTATCTCTAGAATTGGTTTACCATTACCCCCTGATGTGTTATAAGGACTTGAGAGTAGTATAGACACTACTAGAGTTAGTTAGAAATTTACCATTATGGTTGCCCCTAGCATTGAGAAACCAATAGAAAACCAATAAGTAAATATTAGGACTGAACCTAACCCATGCCGTTAGATGAGTATTGGAGAACCATAAATTTAGATTCTTGTCGTGAGATAAGCAGACAGTACCTTAGAAAGCCAGGAGCAATGCCTAGAATATTTGCCTAATCATGCCTCGAACCTAGCAACTAGCACCCCACTCCCCTTTAGAAAACCATGATGCTATCTAGAGCCCCTTATTTTAATTTCATATATTGTTCCTCTGAAACCCTAGCGCTCGCTAATGCGCGACGAGTAAATTATGTTCTTCCTTTCTTCAACTCTCAACTCGTGCCACATGACACTTCTGATAGTAGGCCAAGTTATTTTATCCCTGTGTTAAGGACTCATAGTTTGCTAGGATTATAGTTGTAGTCTTGAATTTGAACATTTTGTGCTTGGTAGTTAAAGTTTGATAAGTTTGAGTTGTTCTTGCAGACTGCGACCTGATGATTATCCCTTAGTGTTAAATCACGTAATTTGTACCCTCACCTCGATACAAGTTATATTCCCTTCCCTTGAGACTAGTAACCTTTCTATTCTTGTTGTTGACACCTGTTCTATAAGCGCTATGACTAAGACTTAAGACGACCATGACCTATGTGATATAGGAGGATACCCTAATAGATACTAAGACCCCTTCTCGTAGACCTTAACAGGAGCTTCTACGGTATCCTTAAGTCAATTACAATAGTAGTTAAATTGTTTTAAGTTGGGTAGTATACCTCACAACCTAGTATCACATAATCCTTATGATCCATTGATGAAGTGTAATTGAATGACATTAATTGTATGCTAGCATAAGACGACAGTGGTTATTCAGATGATAGAATTTAGAGGTCCATGCCCCTATTTGGTCGACTAGCGACTTAGACAAGGAGGTTGTATGATAACTGTAGAGATTGTAGAGTCTTTTATTACTTTTGCTTATTTTGTTTTTGTTCTTGTGAACTTGAAATATTTTGTGACTTCTTTCATCATGATCTAGCGCATTTATATTTCATATACTATCTTGACTTATGCTTCTATTTTATAGCCTAGTTTTGCAAGCTTATTCTTTTATCGAGCTTGTTCATGACATATGTGTTATTGGGGCCTGATCAACCACATTAATACATTTCAGAATCAGTGTACTACGGTCTGATCAACCATAGTGCGCTCGGTTCGCCCTTCACATAACTATTTTACGTGGATTGAGATATATAGTAATTAGTAGACGAATGTACTTGCCTTCTAGACATGTCTGATATATCGTATCGGTTACATAACTGTACTAATACGAGCATACGAACAAAGAATTACCAAAATAGGACTTCAATCCACAACTGCTTTGACAATTCCCATTTGAATTCCTTAAACTCCTTGATCCCGATACTTCTATTCTATTACCTCACCCTTGAACTCTTTATTATTGGTCTCCGTCTTCCCTTATTTCGGAAAGACGAAATCTCGTGCTTGGTATAAGTTTAATACATAGAGAGTACTAGATATATCCCGTAGGCCGATTACATACTTGAGGATTATTCTTTGGTAATTAAGGACATATCATATAAGATATAATCGGCGTTGAAGTTTTGAGGATTGAATGACATGAGTAAATAAATTAAGGAATATTTTTTTTAAGGTATATAGCCTTCTGTGATAGATGGGTAAATTCTAAGTTGGGTAGTAGTGCATTGGCAACTCGAGATAAATTTCTTTTAGATTGTGATCGATTAAGATTAGATTGGGAGAGGTTCAAGCCATTTTAATTTTGAGAATTTTAGAAGAATGACTAAGATGATGAGGATTAATGAATTTTAAAAATCTTGATATTGAGGACCCAATATTTATACCTTAAGTACATAATTTAATTTTTTGAGTATTGAAGGTAAAATCATCAATTTGAATTTGAAAGATAAATATAAAATTTCAGACTTGAACATTGGTGGACTGCATTTAAATTTTTTTTAATTTGATTATTTATATTAAGAATTAAAATTTGATGGCTGGACTACCTATTTGAAATATTGAGGATGTGAATGGAATTTAAAAAGTTGAAGAATACAAAAAAAAATTATAAGTGAAAATAGGAGTAATATTGGACTCGAATTACTTCTAGAGGAGATTATGATAGTTGGAGATCGTGAGGTAAAATTTGATGAGTTATTTAAATCTTGAAGATATTATATAGATTCAATTTAAATTGCGATATTGATGATTTGGAAAAGTGAGAAGAGATTACAATAGGTTGAATTTTGATTTGAACAATGATTATCTTAATTTTGAAATGATCGCGATAGATTTGAATAGATTTTGTTATTTAAATTTTTAGAAGAGATTGAGATTGACGCACCATATGTACGAATGTGAAGGATTTAACAAATTATGCCTTATTTTAATTTCGAGGACGAAATTTTTACAAGTTGGGTAGAATGTAAAACCCCCTTCCTAGAAAATCGTATATACCCTTTTATTTATTAATTATTATTTAAATTGTAGTAATTAGGGCTAAATAAGGGAAATAGATTTTTAATAATTTTTATTTTAGGTGTTCGGGCACTTAGAGGACTTATGGGACCATCAGGAATTTTTCGAAATTTATTCCATGTAGGAGACCCCTTAAGCAGTTGCTAGCCTAATGGTGTGCATTATTCTAATCCATGAATTTTCTTATGAGTATATATATATAATATATATGTATACACAAATATATATATGTATATATATATTTAGAAAGGAAAAGGAAAGAAAGAAAAAGAATAATTAAATAAGATTTTACTAATAATAATAATAATAATAATAATAATAATAACACTACTTATTTCCATCCTTAGCAAATGCTTGCCAGGGACCATCCTTCAGCAAACTTGCTGCAAGGACCCGCCAATGCAACTCATTAGCAAATTGCATCCTAGGACCCGCCCCCTTCAAGCCTTCAGCGGCTTGTTCCCAGACCCGACCCCCTTTGGCCAAACCATTTCGCCTCCATCCTATTCTCTCCCTATTATATATATATATATATATATATATATATATATATATATATATATTTATCTTTCAAAAACCCTAACAAAAAGTATCCAGACCCCCTCTTCTCATCTAGAGCCGTCACCGTCGCCAGAGAACCCCGCCAAGCCGTCCAAACCATCCCGACGACTCCGACCTCGCGCACTGTAGATTCCCACACGAGGCACCTTCGCTCCGGAATTGTTTTCCGTCGACTCGCTCAACCAAACGTCGTTCCGTCTTCACCGGTATGCTCAACCCTTAACCCTCTTCCATATTTGTATTATAGCCAACCTCGAAAAACGTGTACTCCTAGGCGAAAAACAGTGTCCAAGTGGGCGCGAGCAGACCAAATTCTGGGATCGCAGAAAACTGCGGTGACCACCCATATTGCCGAGTTCGTATCTCCCACCACAGAGATCCGAATTCGGTGATTCTTTTTCATACATGTAGAACACTTGACCTAGTTTATTTTCTGTTAAATAACCCTATATTATTAGCTGCTGTGGACATAATTAAATTCGTCAAAAAACTACGCGCACCTATTTTTTTTCAGATTTCCAAAAGTTGGAAAACGGAGCGCGCCCCGCCAAATGGGACCGTCCCGCCGTGTACCAAGTGTAACGAACGGTGCACGCAGTATAACCGGACACGTAAAAATTCGTGGGGACTGATTCGGACGCGTGTGCGTGCCGGAATCAGGCCGTATCCGCGGACACACCCCGTGTCGCAACTTTTGCGGAACTAGCGCGTATTTTGTGCACGCTTGTCAGATTGTGACAAAACTTGTGCCACTGGACTCGTGATAACGCCCTAGTCCTGTGACCCAATTTTCACGCAATTCTGAAACGGTTGACCAAATCGCCAATTGGCGGACCCCACAGTTGACTTTTTGGACAAAATTGTGTTCGGCTCATCGGAATCCACATTTGGACATACCATTGGGTTCGTATTGACATCTAGAGTTGTTTGACCTATAGTTTGTCCCATTTAGAGACTGTTATCCTCGGCACGCTTTTCGGTGCAAAGTGGGCCACACGTGGACCCCACTTTTGCTCGAAATTACCGTTTTGCCCCTGTGTCCAAATTGGACGAAAGGGATATGCTTTTTAGCTATTTTGTTCATTCCGGAAATATTGGTGATATTTATTTCAGCATCCGGAGACGTTTGTTTGGAGTTCTTAGTTCCAGGTTCCGTGTCCTTGGCATTTGGGCGCGTACACTTTACAGATTTCTTGCCAGGCAAGTATACCTTGCCATTGTACAGTTATTTATATTCCATATGTGGCATGCATCTTTATTTTCTGTCTTTTCATATATTTTAACTGTTATATAAAATACGCGCGACGGTGTCGTCGCAGTATATTTTTATTTATGTATTTGCATTGACCTTGTTTATGAGACTACCCCATTATCATATTGCATCATTAGGTTCATTGGCCGTAACACAGTTGTTACACGAGTTATGAGTCTCATGTAGATTACGGACTTGCGTGCAGGTTGGCCTCATGTACGTGTGGGCCGTGTGTTAGGAATAACTGCTGGTAGAAACTTTGTATGCTAGTAGACTTAGTAGTTATAAGAGGTCTAGGGACATAGCCTATTGTAGTACGGTGGTCCATCCTTGTCCTTGTTTGGTTGCAGGATTTGGGCTAGGGTACTAAGAATAGGCTATGAACAAAATTATGTCATGGATGTGACATGCTTAGAGCATGGGGTGGGGAGAACAACAAGTATCATATTTGAGCTCCTTTACACTTTTCCTTCTGTAACCCGGAAGCTCCGCTGGAGATACGGGCGGTGATGACCCATTTACTACTTGGCGGGCCTCTGCCGTTCAAAAGACGACATGCTTTTGAGGCCCCTGGTTCTCCGAGAGAGTCATGCCAATCCCAGTTCTCAGCCAGATAGCTCACTTGTTAGAAAGTTGTTCTCAAACTGCATTCACATAGATGGTTAGGCGACCATTGGATATTTATTTCAGTACTTTATTGGCATGTGTTTAAGTATCTTGTTATGTCCCTCTGAGGACCTGGTCCGCTGCCAGGTGTACCCGTTCTTGAGTATCTGCAGGAGCACAGATTTGGATGGTTATAGATGCTTCGTGGATGTCTTCTCTTCGAGCCGTGATCGATAGCTGGTATACTCATATTGGGCTTGATTGTGTTGTACTCATTGTATTTACTTTTCCATTTGAGTTGGTAGTGGATTTGTTTCCATCCAACTATCATCCTTAGATACTTCTTATTGAGATCTAGTTTCATAGATATTGGTTATTTTATTCATATTTGATTTTCGTGGATGAGATCTAGATTATACCCTGTGACTTGTGACATATGTTTATACTACTTGTGGATTGATATTCATATTACAGCGTACGTGTGAATTTGGTATCCATATATTGGAGTTGCCATATCCATGCGGCTGGCATGCTTACGTGTCCTAGTCCTACGTATTTTTGGGACTGGGGCGTGACAAATATCACCAAAACTAAGTAGAAAGAACCACCACTTGTCATCAATCATCATCGCAACAAGCACCCTACTTTAGAAAGCCAGCCACTTATTATTAAATTTACTAAGCATGATAGTAAAGCAGAGCCCGTAGTTGACTTTGTAGAGGAGGAGGAAATCTTATACTTTATAAATAAATATAATGCTTCTTCGCACTAAACTGATGTTGATTCCGTTGCTAGAGAGTTCATGGATGCTCTGTATGCTTATGAGCCTTTGTCTATTCCAATGGCACCACCTTTTCGAACAGGTATATCATATCACTCCGGTGAGGGTGCCTGCTTCGTGTTTCCAGCAAGGCGGAGCAGAGATCAGCATATACTCTTTAGCAGAGCTAAGAATGAAAGGATCACTCATACCGATGACTCAGAATAGGATACCGAAAACATGTAACTTCATCGTTATAGTCGACCTGCTAAAAGTATCATCCAGAAAATGGGCTATGATATGTAGTCTAATAAAGGTCTTAACTTTAAAAAAGGCCGGTGTCTGCTAATTCACCACTTTTCTCTAAAAGATAAGCCTGAAACTTACTACAAGCGAACACGCAGTGGTTTAGGTTATGCTACTCCTCCAAAAACCCCTGAAAGCTAAAAGTCGGATGAGAAGACACATTCTCACTCCTCTGAATTGTTATTCTGGGATTCTGACGAAAGCATAGGTGAGGTATTCAAGCATTATCCCTCTGTCAACATGGTGTCAGTCGAATTGACGAAGATGGCCAATCGTTAGAATCTTTTGAGACCGATCCGTGGGCACAGCAAATGGAATCATAATGGGAGCTATGGTTCGAACAATGCGAACCACCTACAAAGGATGAAATTGTCCAAATCGATGTGGGAGATCCCCAAAAATGATCTTCATCAGCAAAAGTCTCTCTGATGAAGACAAGCAAGCTCTGGTGGAACTCATAAGAGAGTATATTGACGTCTTTGCATGGAGCTACGAAGATATGCCCGGTTTGGATCTCTAATGCTAAACTAGTGAAGCAACAGCAGTGACGATTCCGCCAAGATATGATGGATGCAATTAAAGATGAAGTTAAAAAGCTAATAGCATGAGGCTTTGTTCGAGAAGAACAACATCCTGACTGGGTGGCCAATGTGGTTCTGGTCACGAAGAAGAATAAAAAGATTCGGGTCTGTACAGATTACCGAGACCTGAATTCGGCTTGCCCAAATATACAAATTTCCTCTTCCTATTACAGATGTCATGATTGACAACTTCGAGCGTATGTTATTCATGGACGGATTCTTGGGATATAATCAAATCAAGATATTTTTCGATGATGAAAAGCACACATCGTTCCAGACACCGTTGGGAGTGTATTTACAACAAATTTAATTAAATATATTCTAATTATATTTAAAATATTCTAATATTATTTAAATTTATATATATTATTTAATAATATTATAGAATTTTCTATACGTGCAACGCACGTGAACGTGAATAGTGTATGAATAATAGTTGGTTCCTTGGCTTGGTGCTGTTGTGTAGTTCCAGAAAGTAACAAGAAGTAGAAAAGTTAGAGAAATGAGAGGACAAAGACACGGAAGAGCAAAATATTACTTTATTCGGTTTTTTGGTGCAAGGGTTCTTGGTATCTCTTGATGGCACTCTTGTTAATTTTGTAAAAACTTTTTTGTACCGTTTTGGGTTTACTTAATTTTTGTTATAATTTAGTACATCCGGTAAAAGTTTTGCAACTCTTGATTTATACTAGTGATCTTAACCTTCCAGTAGTGTAAACCCTCTCCCAAATTATATAGATTCTAGAATTTTTATTTTTGTGATCATTATGAATATAACTTAAAGTATGAGTTAGCAATAATCCTAGAAGTAAGATGTAATATTATTATGCTACTACTATTGTTAATTATTATTATTATTTATTATTTTTGCCCTTCTCTTTGTATAAATAAGTGTAGAGAATGCCAACTTTTATAAATATATCTTTGATTTCTAAGTCCAACTCATATTTTTCCCTATCAAACCATAACCAGACAAGGCTTAAGCCATGTCTCTAGGCCCAAACCCAGCTTTCACCAAAGCCATTTCAACTTCAAGGCCTTCCCCACCCACCCAGCCACCCACACACACACATATATATTCATAATAATTCGTACGTACCATGCCGCAAGTCTTCGTCGGGCACAGATTCGATCGAGGACTTGCGGTCGTACGTACCATGCCGCACTCGTCGGATGCGTGTTACCGACCCTTCCATCTTCTCGTGAGCAGCGCCTCCATTCCATGCGGCCAACTGCAACAGCCTGCAGCCCCCTCAAACGTGACCCCCGGCCTTGTGGCGACCGATGGCACAGTGAACCCGACAGTCCCGTCGATCGAGCACACCTGTGCCACACCCCCGCTCATCGCTGGTCGACCGAGGAACGCCGCCCGCATCGCCGTTCGTTTCTGCAACTTGCTCCGCTTGCCAGAGTCAACTTCCGTCCGTGTCGTGCCAACCCGCGCGCGCATCCCCCATGGCAGCAGCTATTCGAAGAAGGAAACAGCAGCGACAAGCTGCGTGGGAAGCTTTTGGTTCTCTTCTTCCTTTAAAACTTTGGTATTTTTCCCTTTTCACTCTTCCTTTATATTAAAGAGTTACATACTTATATGGTTATCTAAAGTTTTGGATATATATATATATATATATATATATATATATATATATATATATAATCCTAAATATCCATGTGAGTTTATGAAAAAATTCTGAATGGATTTATCATAGAAAATCTTCTGAAGAGTTCTCTCGAAGAGAAAATCTTCTAAAAACATTTATTGAAAAAAATTAATATGAGTAGTTATCATTCACTTAGTACATCTACAGTGGTCGGATTATTAGGATCTATTTTAGCGGAAAGAAGAAAATAAACATGTTCTAGGCCATGAAGTAACCTATTTAAGCGCAATCAATGTATTCTTTTTAGCACAATCTAATATCTGATATATCTTTTATGTGAAACCGCTGACTAGATATATATCTATACCAATACATAAATACTGGGATGACATGGAGCACATTTTATATATATCAAAGGAACCATTGTTTCTTTATTTAATTCATATGAATGTGCTAACCTTGTTAGATATACAGCCGCAAGTTATTTATCTGACCCCCATAAGAGAATATCACAAACATGATATATTTTTCTTAATTGTGTTGTAATTATTTCGGAGATCAGCCAAACAAATCATCGCAGCAATATCGACCAATCATTCAAAAATCATGGAAAAGGCTACTAGTTCAATATATCAAGGGGATTTGTAAGCTTCTATAAGTCACAAATAAGTCTACAACACTTTGTGAGGAGAATACAACATGTATAGAGCAAATTCAAAAATGCTTCATCAAAAGAGCATGTATATAAATGTATAGACTAATAAAATATTAGGGGATCAAATGTTTTAAATTAGGATTTTGACTATTCATTTAAGTTGATGTAAGAAGTAAATTTAATTTTTTAAGTAATTTTGAGGGAGAATATCCTAAAAATGCAAGCATCCTGAAGATGCCAAATGGAGACATCCTAAAGAGTGTCTTTGCGCATTGTACATCTTTTTTTCTTCGATGGTGTTTTTTTTTCACAAGATTTTTTCTTCGAAAGATTTTTAATGAAACAGTGTAACTCGCACCCAATTGGATTATTTAAGAATCATATTTCTGAATAATATCGTCGCACTTTTTTCTTTCATTATGGATTTTATTTTTACAAAGATGAGTTTTTTCTTAGAATTTATTTTAATAAGACAAAGCTTAAAGTGGACATCCACAACAGAGTGTTGTAAACCATATTTATATTGATAACCACAAATAAGTGGATGTCCTTATCAAAATATACACAAACTCAATCATTCACTCTTCTATTTATATGTGTTAATAATATAATAGAAATCCGAAGAGATTATTTTGGCTACAAAATAATCTCTCTTTCTATTATATATATATACCGATGAACTCTTAGCCCAGTGGTTAAGAGGGAGGCATCCCCCCAAGAGGTAGCTAGTTCGAGCAACGGGAGAGGCACTTTAATTCTCTTGTTAGCAAAATTAAAGTGGGGACATTACGATACGGCTCGGTGTGATGCGGTGGAGTCAAGTACAAATGTGGTTGCGGTCGGGTGCGGATCTGGACGGGTGTCAAATCTGGACTGGTGCGGGTTCGGTGTTAGTGCGGTTGCAATGCGGTGCAGATGCGGATGCGGTGTCGGTGAGGTGTTAGTGCTGGAGGACTTCGGGCCATGATGTAGCCTTCGGATCAGAATAATATTTACCTTCTTTCAAATATATATATATATATATATATATATATATATATATATATATAGGATCAAATCTATCCCCTTTTTTGTTCACCCCAAGCATCCTCCATATTCACACCATTGGATGGGCTTTATGTCATAAAATCTTAAATGTTGATTTATCAACGGTTAAGATTAGATGACTTAAAGCCAAACTAACGGTGTTAACATGGGGGATATTTCGGGTGGACAAAAAAGGGGGTGGATCATGATCCCAAATGGGGTGGATCATGGTGGGGAGGCTCCTCGTCCGCTCGACAAATCCAAACACGTTATATAGGTTCCGTGTACCATCTATTAAGTTATCTTTCTAGTCTTGCCTTAGGATCAATTTTATGGCATAATGAAAAGCCTAACTTGTGTGGTAGTGCGCTGTGCGATATAAATGACATGGCGAGACTTACCAACTTATCATTCGTCCTTTCCTGTCCAAGGCAAACCATGTTAAACCAAGCACGAGCATATATAATAAAATCAAGGGCAATAGCATAAGCAAACACAAGTGTATTGAGCGAAGTGCTATTTCAGGTGCACGAGTTATAGGAATTGTTCAGAAGTGTTGCAGAAGATGTTCAAGTATTCAATTATGTACAAGTGTGTTATACTTATGATCGTTCAGGTGTTTCAGCTTACTGGATGTGATGCAATAACTCGCACGCGGATTACCGCTAAGCGAGTATGACTTATCTATATGAACAAGAGGTCACTAGCACGACGCCATAGAAGACGGTGTAGTCTCAGGGCAGAACGGTGTGAAAGAGGCACAGAGGGCATTGCACACATCCCGCCCGACGCAGGCGACTACAATCAGGAGGTTCCGGCCGGTCGGATCAGCCCCGGTGCCCCGGAGACCGTCAGCTGAACGAGATCCGAAGATCTCCCTTGTGCACCAAGTTGTCCGTGACCATGCAAGTCTCCAATCTTCTGGGCCGCTAGTCAGGTATAGGAACAAGTCAGGATATATCAGGTACAAGTTCGAGGCAAGATTGTTCACAAATATATATCGACTCCCAAGCCATTTAATTCAGTATAGGATGAGTATTGCTCCACAAGCTGTGATTCTTGGATTATTGACTTGGTGCAAATCTCCTGGTTCAGGAATTGCCTTGGCGACCTAACGGTCCCGAATACTTCCAGGTTCATACTTGCACGGAACTACTATTCGATAGTCTTCCGGAAAACTTAGATGCAATGCAAGACAAGATAGTGTTTACTTGATTGTGGCATGAGTTTTTGTGACAAGCATTGAAAAAATATGTATCATCCATATTTTTAAGTGTGTTGGCTAAGCAAAGACAAGTTCATCGTAGCCACCCACCTTAGCGATGATTCACCTCGGTCCAGCGATACTCCGAGCGAGCATTTAAAAGTCTAAGTCTGAACTCCTGAAGGGCCAAGTCTGAAAATCTTTTGCCTAAAATGAGTCTTCTCGCTAAGCAAAGTGGGTCAGGTCATTGCACTTACGCCGTTTGAATCGGCTGTCCACTTGAACGAAATGGGTCGTTACATTATACACCACTCAAGAAAAGTCTCGTCCTCGAGACTTCCTAAGCGCAAACCAATCTATAGCACTATCGAATCTATCTCAAGCATAGCAATCGGTACCACTAGATCCGTTCAAACATAATTTTCTACTCGTTCCTTATGTCGTGTTGCGTGTATGCTGGGTCTGTCTCATTGAATGAATCTATCATTCAATCCAAGCTCTAACTCGATCTCTACTGTGCCTTAGCGTGGAACATATATCTAAACACGGGGTGCGTTATAATCCATTTGAATAACGATCTAAGGATGAGGCAAACTTATCCAAATTGATATACTTGTCCATGCGAATCTAACATATTAACTTGCACTAGCATTCGAGATCAGCATATCGGGAGTCTGGATCGTGCACGTATTTAAAGCGTCCCTCATACATATGCATGCCAACCAACTCAGCGATAGCGAAGTCTTTGCACTTGAGTTCCATATATCATTGAGTATTGGATCGTGCATACACTCAACGCGTCCCTCAAATATATGCATTCAACAAAACTTAGAGATAGTACAATCGGATAAGCTACTTGCGAAAATCTCAAGGGTTATCGTCTTACAAATCACGATGATACTTTCGACAAGGTCAATAAAACCCAAGTCATTCCAATCTGACTCAAATCAAGTTGTGCACTACCGTTAAGCACGATCTATCCGACTAGCATCCATCCGTTCGGGTTAAACTCTACACACGTTACCGCTCCAAGTCTAACTCTAAGTTTTGCTACCCCAGTTCTATTGCTTGTTCAAGCAATATGCTAGGGTCGGTCACACAAGTTCTTTCACTCGGTACAGAGTCGTCTGCCTAATTACTAGGTCAGCTCACAAGGTCATAGGTACAAGTTCAAGCACACGATGCATCGTATAAATTTGTCGCACGATGCTCGCCCCAATTTCTAAGGTCAAACCATTGTTCGTTAGTACAGGATATTCTACCCAAGCTTATTTCACTTAGATTTTTAAACATCGAGCACGGATAATCCTACTCATAATAACACGTTCATTTGCATAGGGTCCGAGTCCATTCAGTCAAATCCATGGTATATCCAAGTCGCATTACAAGCCTAGTAATTTGTATAGTCTATCTCCTTCAAACATATTTTGATAGAATCTATATATCCATTTTAAGTCTAGACTACCAACCCATGATTCAATTCTAAACCTTTGATCTCAATCATAAACTCCAAGTCATCCAACAAGATTCATGCATCCATTCACGAAACCATCAAGCTGACTTACTCCAGGTTCTAGACTAACTCATCCTTGAAACACTTCTAAATCACTTGCATTTTCAAATCCGTCTTATCGTGTCGAACCACAGGTCAAGATAATCTATCAGTTGTCATGCTCTGGTCTTCCGTAAGTTTGATCATCCTCGTTGGACGTGAGATCACCATGCCAACACTCTCGTTGGATAATCGTCCTAATTCGGGCGTGACGCATGTACGAGCATAAAGTTACGCTCATACAAGACAAGAACGTCAAACGTTATAGTTATCTTCAAAACGATCGAGACACCTTATCATTATACTTCACTCCATCCAAGATATATATATATAATCCATCAAGTCATGTCTGTTCATGCCGTGATTATAATTCGTCTAGAAATTTATCCAACTTCAATGTTATCATTTGATAAATCCATAGTCTACTTCTGGCATTCCTTAAACAACTAAATTCAAATATTCAAGCCAAAGTCTATCCACTTTTGATACATTCTATTCATCGAGTTCGTTTGGAATAATCACCGAACATATTCCTGTGAGTTCGATTATCCCCTTCATACGTGAAATCACCACGGCAGCGCTCCCGCAGGATAATCGTTCTCGCTGGGACTGATTGTCTAGAGTTATTATTCGAACTAGATTTAATATCATTCTTCCAAACTCTAGGTCAAATCCGTTATCGCATACCTCTTTCATCGTACCAAAATTTTTCTTTCTCAGGCTAACTTCTATTCGAGCGATATCATACTCAAGCTTCAATCCGTTTGATTAAATCTGAAATTGCTCGCACGATCCATCAAGTTTTTACCAAGTTTCCTTGACCAAGTTATCGATTTTATTATCTTGAATCCTAATTTCATATAAGCCTTATCACTTATTCAAGACATTATCAAATTATTCAAACCAACTATCGCACGAGACCTATGAATTCGTTTGAACATTTTTAAAATGATACATACACTACTCAGGAATCAAGTCACCCAATCAAATCTTCAATCGTGTTCGCATCAATCGCTATCATATCACCAAGTCGTTTCTTAAAATTTATACATGATACCTAAGCGTCGCCTGATAATTCTTAGTCTCGTATATATCATTGTTGATAGTCATCCAAGTAAACCATATCTGATTTGTATACACCGACAAAAAATTTTGTTCGAGCTATTTCTCAAAATTCAAGCACGATCTCTATATCCGCCTTAGCGATAAACTGGTAATGTTTCTATCTGTTGCCAATCTAAGTCTGACTTGTCTTTATCTGAACGATATCCCAATCTCGCTTGTAAATAGCTTGCACCAAAAAAGGTCTTGGCGTATGATACTCAATACAACTTAGCCGAAAGGCTGTGTGCATAGCTAACTGTCACGCCCCAGTCCCAAAATATCTAGGGACTAGCCACGTGGCAATGGCCAGCAGCACACACCGATGGACAAACCTAATTTAATGGATCCATCGGGGCATACTTAAGCAGTATTACAACGATCAGGATTTACTAATCTCATCCACAGAATAAATACAGCAATATAAACAAAAGAAAATAAACATCATTCAGTCACAAGAAAATAAAATCGGAGAACAACCCGATATTAAGTCTGTTACAATTGTTCATTTAAACAAGAATAAAAGAGTTTATTTGCCATTAAAAACTGAGCATAGAGAAGCAGATGTTCAAGAAAAATCCTCAGCGATTACCTCGTCCTCAGGGTCTGGTACTATTCCGAGAAGTGCTCCTGTTTCGTACACCTCAGGATAGATATCCTCTGCTAATCCTGGGGACATAATCCAGATCCAGGTCCTCAGGGGACATAGCAAGGTACAAAATAACTCATGCCAAAATAAATACAGTGCAGCAATAAATAAAATAATAGGGTAAATAAATAAACCAGCTAAGTGATATGCAAGTGAGAGTTTTAGTCATACTCGGGCTGAGACTACTATAGGATCAGTGTCGGTGAAACCCATAGCAGTATTCTCTCGAAGGACCAGAACTTGCGCCAAAGCTCTGTATCAGAGACTAAGACACCTCCAGATGACAATATTTATAATATAATCAGCCTTTGATATGGTAATACTCTCCCCACCCAATGTAATCTCACGTCACAGTTCACGATGTACATGTTACGCAAGATCAAAACTAATACAACAAGTCAGGATAAAATCTAAGCATGTAAAGATGTATATGTCATAAACCTGTATCCTATACAGAATCACCTTGAATATTTCAAGAAGATTCTGTCTCATGATTCATATCAGGTGTCCTGGGTATAATGTACTTGATATGGCAAGTACGAGAATGTAAATGTCACGATATCCATCTCTAGTTGACGTTACACAACTCCGCGTACGGTGTTGGCACCCGACTATTAATCAGACGCTAAGTAAATCATACGGTCCTAGGTTAAGTATGTATAACAGATAAATAAGACAAGGAATTATGTAACAAAGCTGCAAGGGTGGCAAGGTACACTTGCCTGGGTTCTGTCTCCAACTGTAGCTCTGACCTCAGCGGGATTTGCAGGCAGTTCTCCGGTTGCTGAAATAGACATCACCATCAGATCCAAAAAATATCAAATAGCTAGAAACGTCTGTCCTTAAGTCCAATTTGGACACAGGGGCAAAAATGATATTTTCAGGTCCAAGCGGGGTCCACATATGGGCCGCTTTGCACCAAAAAATGTGTCAGAAACAAAGGTCTCAAAATTTGCCAAACTTAGTGTCAATAGGTCCAGAACGATGATACAAACCCAACAGAACTTCCAGAATTGGATTTCGATGAGCCGATCACAAAATCGCCCGTCAAGTGGAGCCGTGGGGCCCACGATACGCGATTTTGTCAACGTTCTCAGAATCGAACCAAACTTGGGTCACAGGACCAGCGTATTGCTACGTGTCCGTTGGCACAAGTTTTGACGTGTGTACACAAAGTTATGACAAGATTCAGAACAGGCGAATACGGGGCGTTGTCTGCGGATACGCGTTGATTCCGGTGTGCACGAACATCCAAATCAACTTCTGCGAAATCTCGCACGTCCATATCAACGGCGCGCATATTTCGGTGAAGACCGTACACGACCAAGTCATCCCGTTTGGCGGAGCGCACTTAGTTCCGGGGTGAAACAGGGCATTGGTTTTCCTATTTTTGGATCGTTGTTTGCGATCACCACAGAACGCGATACACCGAGCGGGTTGCACGGGCATCGAGAGGGTCACGCAGGGTTCATGTCACAACAGACGGGACAGAAAATGGAGCAACGAGGAGAGAGAACGGGTTACCTGAACAGGGCTCCGTGAACCGAGGATTTCACGTGTCCGCGTATCGTCTCGACACTGTGCTGTGTCGTGTCAGCCGTGTCCGGTCACTGTTCAGTTCTAGGGCTTCGATGCTGGGGTCTTCGCCAGAGGCGCTTAGGCGAAGCTCGTCGGTCAGCGGGGCGGCCGGAAAGGCGGCACTGAGCTCGGGCTGCTGCTGAAGGGGAGAGGCGGTTGCGGGCGGCCGGGGCTGCGGGTTGATGCTGATGGAGCGGGGAGAGCGTCGAGGTCAGGGACGACGACGGCTAGGGCGGCGTGGGGTTTAGGGTTCTGGAGGAGGAAGGCGGCTATGGGCGGCGGTGGCAAAGGAGAGAAGGAGGAGGGAGGCGAGCATCGGGCAGCGACGGTCGCCGGAGAAGCGGAGCGGAGGCAGCGGAGACGGAGGCGGGGGCAGGTTTTATAGGGGACCGAGGGAGAGGGAGAGGCGGCCGGTGTGGGGAGGGGAACCGGAGCGGCGGGCGGTTGCGGGGAGCTGAAGCGGAGCGGCGGGGACACGAGGCGGCGGTCAGCAGCGTAACGGCCGGCGACGGGGAGACGAGGGGTCGGGGAAGGGAGAGGAGCTGGAGCACTGTAGCTAGCGGGTCGGGTCGGATCGACGGGTCGGGCGGCGGATCCGGTCCAATTCGCTAAAGCTTGAAAAGCGGGTTCGGGTCGTGGGTTAGACCTGAATCCAACCTACAGGGTTAAGTTGGGTTGGGTTTGCTAAACCGGTCCGGTTTGGGTTGGTTTGGTTCAATTGAACCGGATTTATTTCAGGGTTCATTTTGGTTTAATTATTAATTAGTTTTTAGGGCTTTAAAAATATTTTCGGGGTCCAATAAATTCCCGAAAAATTATTCTATGTCTAGTTTTTCATTTTACACCATAAAATATTATTTCTATAATATTTTAATATTATTTAATAACATTTAAAAATCATTTAAATTTAAAATATCATAGTTTTAATTAGAGAAAAATTCCAGAAAATTACAAAAAATTGTGAAAAATCTATTTTAAAAATCCTGAAAAATCAGGGAGTTTATAATCTGCCCCCCTTAAGTAAACCATATCTGATAATTCTTAGTCTCGTATATATCATTGTTGATAGTCATCCAAGTAAACCATATCTGATTTGTATATACCGACAAAAAATTTCGTTCGAGCTATTTCTCAAAATTCAAGCACGATCTCTATATCCGCCTTAGCGATAAACTGATAATGTTTCTTTCGGTTGCCAATCTAAGTCTGACTTGTCTTTATCTGAACGATATCCCAATCTCGCTTGTAAATAGCTTGCACCAAAAAATGTCTTGGGGTACGATACTCAATACAACTTAGCCGAAAGGCTGTGTGCATAGCTAACCGTCCTAACAATATTCTATTTCGCATACTGACCAGCTGAAAAATCATGTAATGGTATTTTGGTTTGCATATAACTTATAATTTCTAGCACGAGTCTTTTTCCATAAAGTCTAATACAAGTCAGCACAAACGCCTTCGCATCACAATTCGTACAAGAAATTATATTATTCATATGCACTTTTAAAATTATTTAGACTCATTGTGTGGAATATCCTATCGGGTCAACAAGAGAGTGTATGCACATAACCCATGAACAAGCTTTCAAAACTAAGAAAATCGATACCAATATATCATGCCCCGATCTTTCGCAGGTAATCAGCCATCCCCGCTAGGCGCGAATCACCGTGCCAGCGCTCCCGCGGGACGATCTTTTCCATCTGGATGTTATGCCACATGAGCTCAAGTAGCACCCGTACAAGGCCATGATTCAAGTAGGCGGTAAAATGTATAAGCCACAGAGTCACACAGATAGTCTGAGTGAAGTAGAATATGAAACGAACAGGCGATTGGTAACAAGTTCACTGAGTCATCAATAGTGGAAGCATTGAATAACACAAGTACAGAATTAAAATAAACTCTTTATTGATATTGAACAAGTGTTACAAGCGGCGCTAGACCGAGATTACAAGTCGCTCAAGCCCCCTCTCTCTCTGAAACAGTAAAAGCGTGCCAAGTGGCTACAATTATGGAATGATGCATAGGCGATATTTCAACATTATCTCTTCTATATGTGCTTCAGTTACGGACGTAATGCTCTAAGGCTCCATAGTGAACTCCATGCCTTAGCACGCACGAAGGGGATTTCCACACTGAACTAGGTTCTCCCGTACTCTGCAAGCAATCTGGTGGGTTATTAGTACATGAATGCACTGGTGGAGAGGGTTCTCGCCCGCTCGATAAATTTAAATATTTTATATAGGTTTCGTGCACCATCTATTAAGTTATCTTTCTAGTCTCGCCTTAGGATCAGTTTCATGGCATAATAAAAATCCTAACTCGTGTGGCAGTGCGCCGTACGATATAAAGGACACGGCGAGACTTACCAACTTACCATTCGTCCTTTCCTGTCCAAAAAAAACTATGTTAAACCAAGCACGAGCATATATAATAAAATCCAAGGCAATAGCATAAGCAAACACAAGTGTACTGAGCGACATGCTATTTCAGGTGCATAAGTTACATGGATTGTTCAGAAGTGTTAAAAAGATGTTCAAGTATTCAATTATATACAAGTGTGTTATACTCATGATCGTTTAGGTGTTTCAGCTTACTAGATGGGATGCAATGAGTCACATGCGGATTACTACTAAGCGAGGATGACTTATCTATATGAATATGAGGTCACTAGCACGGTGCCATAGAGGACAGTGTAGTCTCAGGACTGAACGGTGTATAAGAGGCACAGGGGGTATTGTACACATCCTTTCTGATGCAGGTGACTATAGTCAGGAGGTTCTTACCAGTCAGATCAGCCGCAGAGACCGTCCGCGGAACGAGATCCGAAGATCTTCCTTGTGCACCAAGTTCTCCGTGACCAAGCAAGTCTCTAATCTTTCGGGCCTCTGGTTAGGTACAGGAACAAGTCAGGATATATCAAGTACAAGTTTGAGGCATGATTGTTCGCAAATATATATTGACTCCCTAGTAATTTAATTCAGTATGGGACGAGTATTGCTCCACGAGCTGTGATTCTTGGATTATTGACTTGGTACAAATTCTCTGGTTCGGGAATTACCTTGGCGACCTAACGATCTCGAATACTTCCAGGTTCATACTTGAACAGAACAACTATTCTATAGTCTTTCAAAAAACTTAGATGAAATGCAAGACAAGATAGTGTTTACTTGATTGTGGCATGAGTTTATGTGCAAGCATTAAAATGAGACAACGAGTACAAACTACACGTACGCAGACAAGCATAGATTTATATGAAACATAAGCATTTATGTTAGTATGGTCTAAGGGATAGTGCAAGGAGTGCAACCATACAGGGACATACTGAGAGACATAATCTATAGGATGAGCAGTGTAAGCAAGTGAGCAGTGCACTACGAAGAGTATATAATGATCTACTCGAGGTATAGTGGGCCTACTTGCACGAAGCCAAGGTAGCATGCGAGGGTCCAAGTTATAAGCCAAGTTTCATTTTTATGTTCTAACACAAGCAATATAAGATGGGATTATTTCCTTAGCTAGGTGCGTTGTATTCTTTATTAGCATACATGAGGTGATTCCCTTAGAGACTAGCATGCCTTGTGCATATTTTTTAGTGTGTTGGCTAAGCAAAGACAAGTTCATCGTAGCCACCACCTTAGCGATGATTCGCCTCGGTCGAGCGATACTCCGAGTGAGCCTTTGAAAGTTTAAGTGTGAACTACTGAAGGGACAAGTCTGAAAATCCTTTGCCTCAAACGAGTCTTCTCGCTGAGCAAAGCGGGTCGGGTCGTTGCACTTGCGCCGTTTGAATCAGATGTCCGCTTGAATGGAACAGGTTATTACAGAAAGGATTAAGGCAAGTCAGACAAAGGATCGAAAATTTTAGAAGCTTCGGACAGAATGTGAGTCTGATCTAAGAAAGAATCTGACAATATACGATGATGGAACACTTATATTTGGAAATCGTCTCTATGTACCGAGCGAAGATATCTGGCAAAAAGTTATGTCTGAGGCACACATTTTCCAATATTCAATTCATCCAGGAGGTACCAAGATGTATCAAGATATCAAGCAACATTTCTGGTAGAACGGGATGAAGAGGGAGAGAGTATGATTTGTCTCTCAGTGTTTGGTGTATCATCGAGTGAAGGACGACCAACAAAGACCAGCAGGGTTACTGCAGCCACTTCCTATCCCAGAGTAGAAGTGAAAGCATATCATGATGGACTTTGTGACTGATTTACCTAGATCTTCGATTGGTCGCGATGGGTGAATGTGAATAGATCTATATTTTGGAGTTTTTGGTTTTGATGGGTGGTTGTGAGTAGATCTACAATTTTAGTTTAGAGTTTTTCATAGGTTCCATAAATTTTTGTTGGTTTTGATATATTAAAATAATGTATTTTAGAAAACCAGTTATTATAGGTGATGGAGCATTGCATTTTAGGCGTTTTGGCTTTTGGTTCACTTGATTTGGAGTTAAAATAAAATTTTTATGGAGGAAATAATTTTTGGTTTGGACTTTTTTGCCATGGATGAACTTTTTGTCTGGAGAATATGAAGTTCCCATGCGGCCAGCATCTATGTGGCCGACAGTTCTATGCGTCCTGATCCTTATGCGGCCTGGACTCCTTGTCGCATACACCTTCATAGCATGCGTCCATCTTGTTGGATGCATGACTGATTATTGCACAAAGTGTTCTGGAACTAAGTACTTGGAAAAGTCCTAAGTAACGGAACTTGTTGTGTTTCACTCGCTGATCGAATGAGAAATTCACTAAGTCCAAAAGACATCTATGCGGCAATCAGAGCATACGGCAAGCGGACTTATGTGGTAGTGACCCTATGCACATCTTCTCTTTTGGATGCATAACTCTGCTCACCTTGCTCATTTTCTATTATTTTGTCTCTTTTTTGTTGACGCATTTTATGACTTGACACATCCCTCACTTCAGTCACTTCACTGACAGACATTTATTGACCGCTACTTAGCACTTGTCCTAAGGAGTGGACTTAGCCTTGACCTATGCTGCATGACTCCTATGCGGCCTGGATCCTATGAGGCACCGACCTCTATACGGCCTTGACTCCTATGTGACATTGATCCTATGTGTTCATGATTCCTATGCAGCCTTATATACGTATTTTATTGACTTGCTTGGTTTGGATGTTTGGTTGGATTTTGTGATCTTATGTGTGATATTAATGATTGTAAGTGTATAAGAAATAAGTTACCATATGCCTGACCCAACTAAGGACATAACTAGACCATGCGCCAAGTGACCATGACTACCTATGTGCCTGACTTAATCTAATTTGCTGCTATGTGCTAGAACTCATGTAATTTACAAATGATTGGTAACTTGACCCGTCTATTGGTATCTGTGTCGATATACTTATTGCATGCTACATGTTCCTACGTGCTAAGTGTTCCTACGCGATTATGTTACATATTTTACACCAAGGTGTACCTGCGTGCTATGAGACATGTTATATAATACAATTTCTCCAGCATGGACATGATAGTTGGTCGATAACCATGCGTAGCTAGGACTTGTGTTGATTATTGCATCATGCTAGATGAATCCAAATTAAACTATCAAGAGATAAAGTGGATTCATATCTAGCATGCCTGTACAATGGTACAACATATAATGGGAATAACATGTGAACACGATATATAATTCTTGCTAACCGTAGGGTTAACTAGGCAACAAAAATATGTAGAGCATTGGGAGGGACGGAATCCCAAGATCGCGCTTAACTGGCCACCCTTAATTATTTATCTGGTGAGTGTAGGCTAGCCCCCATGGATATTGTTTAAATTCTCATTAGTGGATTATAATATCCAACTATTATATCGTACTACATTTTCTATGTGATCTTAGCACCGTGGCCTCACAAGGGACCGGTACATAATACTAAGTGTTGTGCTGCGATTCATGGCTTGGCTAGCCCTACTAGCACATGGCTCGATCTGAGGATTCCTATTATACACATATATCTCTAGATAACCCAGACTTCATATAGTAAGTCGTACAAGTGATTGGCCGATTATGTAACTGAGCTTGATTGTGTATTGTATATTCTGTTAAATAGTTTAGGGATATGGACTATCATGGTGTGATGGTCTAACCCTTGTCCTTGTTTGGTTTTAGGGTTAGATTATTGTATCATGGTAAGCTATGGACCTAAACTACGTGATAGAACTGTACATATATGTGTTTATTTCTCACTGGTTTTATTTCTTTATTCGTGTTTCATTTATGGTACTTGTTATTTAGGGTCTAATTCCATTGGTTTTGCATGGCAATGTTTAGATCCAATACACGAAGATCCAGTGTACTTCCTCCTGAACAATGGCGTGAATCAGATGGATGGCCGCTGAGACACACGAGTGGATTTCTTCTTCCCTGTTCGTTATTGTACATTTTACTCTTTTGGGTATTTAGCCACCGATACTTGTTAGCCGTAAATCTGAATATTTAGTTTTCTTTACATGATTGTAATTAATCAGACTGCAGTTGATCATGATCACGTACTTTTGCTACTCCGTCAGCTTCTTATTTTGTATAGCTGGTTTCTAGAAAGTTTTGGCATGGCATTTGGGATGCCTTACTTTCTTGTCTTATATATTCTATGTTTACTATCCTTATTTGACTGATTGAGACATTATATGTTCTATGTGACCCTAAGTGACTTGCTTGTAGTATGCACTCCTTTATCTAGTTATAGTCGTGACCGTCATACGAAGTTCTATACCTTGTACGGGGGAGCTGGCCATGTCCATCTCCGATAGAGAGTGACATGTCGCATGAAACTCTTTACGGCATATCCTTCTAGCATGTTCCTAAATTATTGGGCGCGTAACTGAATCCACACTTGAGTTTTTGAAATAAAGTGCTTAAAAAATCTAAGTGGCAGAAACTCTTTGTGTTTACTCAATGGACGCATAAAGGTATCCATGCAGCCAAAGACTCATGCGCCTCTTTCTTGATTGAGCGCATGACTAAACCAACCTTGGCATGACATTCCATGATTTTGTCTTTTCCTCTGACTCCCTGTCTTGACCAGTCAAATTGGTCATTTCTCTGATACGGCCAGTCACATAATTCACTTCCCTAACCTTGCATTTATGTATATCACTCACGTTGTTCCGAGGAGTGGACTTTACATCTTGCATGCGGCCAGCTCTTGCATGCGACCAGCTTACCCTATGCGCCTATCATTCTCATGCGACCAGATCTCTCATGCGACCAACTCCTCCATGGGGCTATTTACATGCACTTACTTATCTCATGCTCCTATGACACTTGTAGTAGTTAACTTCTTTTAATATATTTCATGTTTAGCCTATTATGCTTGATTCTTATGCATGCAAATTTTCTCTAAACTGCTTGTAACATGATTGTGACAACCTGCCAGAACCTGGAATTTCCTGAACATGGATTGTATTGACACTGTTAATCTGAACTCCAGACACACGACCTATACTGATATTCCTGATAGTGGCTCAACGCAGCGCACTCCTGACATGCTAGAATTGAACATGGATTGTATTTATACTATTAATCTTGAACTCTCGATACCAGACTTGCACTGATATTCCTGTTAATAGCTCGTCGTATCGAGTTAACCTGACATGTACTGATAGTTGCTCGACGAAGCACACTCGTGATATGCTAGAATTTTTTTGAACTATAATGCTTGAATTGATAAGATAAATTCTCGTGGTTGATTTGCTTGCTCATGTCCTGAATATACTTGTCAAACTATTATCTTGTCCTGTCCTGCATCATGTCTAAGGAAAATTCCTGAGAACCTGTCATGCCCCAGTCCAAAAATAAGTAGGACTAGGAATACGTAAGCATGCCAGCCGTATGTATATGAAAACTCAAATATATGGAAACCATAATACATATATACGCTGCATTATGAATATTAATTTACAAGTGTTATATTTAATGTCACAAGTCACAGGCACAACTAAATCTCATCCACAAAACCAAATAGAAATAAATAACCAAATATGGTAATGAAAAAGTATGAAATAGTCAAGAAGAACTAATAGTTAGGTGGAGACAAATCCACTACCAAACTAGAATATGAAAGAAAATATAATAAGTACATCATCTACTAATCAGAGGGGCTCGAAGGAAAGACCTTCTCGAACGAGGATGAAGAATCAGGTTCCAGTCCGTGCTCCTACAAATGGTCATGATCGTCTACACCTGGCAAGGGACCAGGTCCTTAGAGGGAGGTAACAAAATACATAGAAGCAAGCCATATAAACTGCAGTAAGTCAATAAATATGCAAATGGGGTTCTAACTATCTAACGTGCAATTTAGAAGACAATATTCATGCGTATGAGTGGGATTATTGGCTTCTCATTACATCCTTTACATATACTGCAACATAGTCGTATGCTCTAAATATTTGTAACGTCCAACGACGTCAGAGGGTATCTGATATAATAATCACCAAATTTTATCCGGATACTAAGGCCATCGATTTGGCTATCCCATATGCATAATGACTGTCTTCCCCCTCTCCCCGCACTAACCAAGTTGTATATACGACATGTCCATTGTTGTAATTGTAAGAGTCGCTAATACACTAGACATAACAGTTATATTTCTAACCGTCACACATCCCTTACATATCGGTAACAAGTCGAATACGCAATCCGTGCCCCTAAGAAAATATCACAAACCATATCATGTGTGTGTCATGGTCCAATGAGATATAAAAATATCCCACGATTAGGAGGTAGTCCACTAAAACTAAGTCAACATGCAATAAATAAATAAAAACTTCAAAAGACAACGAACACCGTCGTTTGCACCCAAGTATAGCTTAGACGCACAGTTTATATGGAAATAATTTATGCAACAATAATATAAAATGCTGAAATAAAAATAAACTGACAGTAAATATATCAAGGTATCTTGCCTGGTGTCCAAGTAGAGTTTAGACAATGTCTTGGCAGTGAATACGTCAAGTCAATAGTAGCACAAAGAGAGGAAGATGTACGAACATCTCTGATTGCTGAAATAAATATCACCAATATTCTCAAAAAAAATAAGATAGTCAGAAAACTCTACCATTTTGTCCAATTTGGAAACAGGGGCTAAAACGGTAATTTTGGGTTAAAACGGGGCCAATTTATGGTCAACTTTGTACCAAAAAATGTGCCAAGGTCAAAGATCTCAAAATAGGACAAATTATAGGTCAAAAAAAATCCTAAAGGATGATAAAAACTCAACGGTATATCCATTTTTGGATTCCGGTGAGCATATCACTAAATTGCTCGTCAAGTCGAATCGTGGGGCCCGTAAAACGGCAATTCATTGAATGACTCAGAATTGGACAAAACTTGGGTCACATGACAAGTCAAATGCTGCGAGTCCAATTGTTTAAGTTTTATGGCGTTCCGATGAGCGTGCATAAACTAATAGGATCATTTGCAAAATACTGATATGGGAGAATTTTTACGGATACGGGTTGATTTTGGCGTGCACACACGTCCAAATCAACTTTCGCAAAAGATCAAACATCCGGATATATCATACGCGCCTTTCGGTATAATTGGTACAAGATAAGGTGGTCTCTTTTGACGGGACGTACTCCGTATCGCAAAATTTTAAGTTTTGAAAAACATGTTTTTCGTGATTTTTAAGCTAGATTTTCTCATATAATTAATATGTATAATGCCAGAATAATTACTTCGTCTTAATCTCTATTATATTGTCTTCCCATCAAAATAATAAAATTAAAATTTGGTTTATTCATTTGGAAGAAATTTTTCTTCCAATATGGGGTCTGGGACTGATTTCTGTCCTGTTTTAATACTTCTCGAAGAACCATTTTCTCGATATTTGGTTTCAATTTTTTCCAAGTTCAGGATAGTTTAATAAAAATCTATTTGATAGGATCTAAAGATGGTTATGTTTTCTACCTATTGGAACAATAGAAACAATAATTGGTTAAGAGTTGGATGAGAAATTATACCTCAAAGTCGGGTACTTGGGGCTCAGATCTGCACAGTCAACGGGATTCCGACGGCTGCTCAGGTGTTTCCCGCGGTGGTCGGAAAAAGTTCGACGAGGCTCTGGGGTCCTTTGGATTCATTAGAAATGAATCGGATATGGGGTACGGCTGTAGGAAGGAGGATTTAGGTTTCAAAGTTCAAATATATAGGTAGATTTTAATCTGATTTCTAATCAAATTTATCTTTGATTTAAATTAAGATTTGAACCAAGATTAGGCTTAATCAGAGGAGGATCGATTAGAGATTTTATAGGAAGAGATTTAGTCGAAATTGGTTGGGTTTTGGATAAGATTTGATTGGGTGAATAGGGGGGTTCCATATGGGTTTGAACACCCATAGGCGGGTTCCGGGGGGGGGGGCTCGGCTGGGAAGTTCATTAGGTAATTTTTTTCTCATTTTATTTCTTTTTACTTTAATTAATACTATATGCATATATATTTATATACACATATATCTAGATGAGAGTATAAAAAAATCCTAAAAAATATATCTGTACACAAATAATTTCTAGAAAAATTTATAATACTTTATTAATAAAATTTACATCCAAAATTATATATTTCTGAGATTATTAAATAAATAAATGAATATACAAGCTATTTAACTTAGAAAATTACTTTTCTAATTAGAAAAGTAGATAATAAAAAATTGCTAGATAATTAAATAAAAATATATATACCAAATTTAAAAATTTAAATTAGGGGGTTTACAATACCACAGTCAGAAATTCTTAATAACTTGCCCAGGATAACAACTAGAATAATGTATTAGAAGCTTCTAGAGAGATTTTTGGTTACATTCAATCCCGGTATCCCAGCGACACCTGATGGATTTGGAGCTCTCCGTCGTGAGGGACACACTTCCAGCACACCGTCGAGTGTTACATTACCTGTAAATTACTATACTTGATATAATCTATTCTATGTATCCTTACGTCTAGATAACCCGGATAGTCTGCAGGGTATGTGGTTGTATGAAATCTCAGACTGTATGTGTTAGTAACTAGGACTGTAATAACCCTAGTTAGCTAATGATAGCAAGCCATAGGGCATGATTTGCCATGATTGCTTGATTTTCAGTCTAGTCTAGTCCAGTCCTGATTTTTTAAACAACTGATCCTGAGACTATAACCTGAGTACTGATTACAGATATCCTTATTTAAATGCTTCAGAACTATTTAACTGTTATTTCACCTTCTATACTTATTTTAGCTGTTCCTTGTGCTATTTCTTACTTATTTGTCTGCATGCTAGTTTTAGTTTCCAAGTTGGCTCCCTAGTGGTACTTATTATTTTGGGGTCTGACCCCACTGGTTTTGTATGGCCCGATTTTGGAGTGGGATCTACCATTTTTTTGTCTAAAGATGGTGAACACCAGGAGCACCCGAGGACATGAGTGGGTTTCTTTTTCACACCCACTTGATCTTGTACTTATAATTTTGAGGCATTTAGCCACCAAGCATGTATTTAGCTCGTATTTTAGAACTTGATATTCTATCCTGCGGGCCTACATGTAAAGCATATTCTAGACTATAGCTAGAGTTAATAATGTAATATTGTACTCTTGCTAGTTCTTTATTTTGTAACTAGCTTTATGATCATCTGTATACGTATAGTTTGGGACCCCTTACTATTATATATTTGGTGATCATACATCTTTTAACTTATTACTTGCTTGAGATTGAGACACTTAGGACTCTGGACCTAGGAATGATTGTTGGATTGTAGAGTAAAATCCTCACATTTCTAGACAACCGTGACCGTATTTCAAGGTATTGAGTACTCTGGTGTACGTAGCTGGTTTTGTCCATTTTTGCTCTCCAGTATTCTGGTTCTGGGGCGTGACACAGTTTAAGTGGTGGCCCATGTAGGTCTAAAAATTCAAAAGTGTAGGGGGTTTACCAGATATTTTAGATGTCTCAATCATGTTACTCCTTGATCTCCTTTAAGTGTCGAATTAATATCCTTGAAGTCTTGATTCAACATCTGCCTTGATCCTCGATCAATCATGTCCGTTCTTTTGTTGATCCTTGTGTCCTTTATCTTTCAAGGATATTGTTCCTGGTCCTACTGATCATCCCGCCCAATTTTCTCAAGTAGTAAGAGAGCATCCTAATGACCAGCAAACCTTTGAGGTTCAGCCTCAGCATTTGTAACCATCACTTTTCGGGCTAAGAATATTTATGTTATTGGTATTATATTATATTATTTTAATAATAAATGGTATAGTTATTTTTATATAATTAATTAATATAGAGGATGGTGCATGAATGGCCCGTTAGTTAGACTATACTTGAACCCGACTAGACTTGTCATGACCAATAGAGTGACTCATTAATTAGTCTTGGTTAATTAGTTAAAATAAAAAGAATGAATGGAATACCTACTTCATTTAATATTAGAACCCCCATTAGTTAAATTTCTCATTAGCTAAACTCTTCATGACAACATGGAGGGACATTTTGGATATTGTAACCAAGCCAACCCTAACCCTAAGGTGGTCGGCCCTATATAGGAGGAGGGAGCCCCCCTTTTCTTCATTAGTTGTTTATGAAGAAACCATAAGTTTAGTTCTTCCCTCCAAGCATTCTTTTCTCCACCAAATTTCTCCAAATCAATCCTAATCTCTCTCATTTTCATCCCCAAGGAGAGCTAGAAGCTTGAGGGTTGCAATAGGCTTGAGGAAAAAGAGTTTGGCTAGAGATTGGTGCTCATTTCTCACTCATGTGCACATTGAAGGAACTACATTAGAAATCTATATCCCAATAGGTAAAACCCTATTTTTCCCATGTTATTTCAGATTTGAATGGCGAAATAAATCCATAGGAACCCTTTCTTGTCTTAGGACTCCCCATAGGAAGAAGAACTAGGTCCATAGGAGGCCTATGGAGAAAGTTATATTAGATTTTGTGTCCATTTGGAAGAAACTCCAAGGTGACACACCAAGTGTTTGATGGAATACCTAATGGGTCATTCTTTATTATATCATATTGTATTTGGTACATTAAGATGTGGTTCATGTATTTTGAATTAGTGTTATCACATGGAATAGATATTGGAGGGTGTATCATAGGTATCTTGGTATTGCACTTGAAGTGTTTGATTAAATGACATGCTAAAGTGTTCATCTAGGTATAATTATATATAGTGTATTAGCATTGTGTTTACATATTCCAATTGTGTGTGCAACCATCTAATTAATTACCTATCTTTATACCTAACTATTTATTTATCTACCTATATGTATGTTTGGAGGAGTAACAACAGTGGGTATTCAGATCAGTCAAAACTGAATTGGGGTAGGCTCGGGTCAGTCATGAGGAGAACACTGTGACAGTGTTAGTGTGTGAGTGATTGGGAGATTGTGAATGTGTATTAAAGGTTTGAGGAGCTCCAGATGCACAGTAGTAGTAAGGTTGTTTAGGAGTAGGAATGGTGTTCCAGTTTGGGAAGTATTCAGTTAGGCGAGGGGTAGTAGTTCGTTTGTTTGTACTGTAATGTGTGTGTATGTGTGCAGTTCAAACATTGGCCTGTTGTCACAGTGGTTAAGTTCAGTTGATGCACATAGGGTGGTTGAGGCATATACTGGGAGGTATTTTATGTGTGTGGGATTAATGAGTTAGTGTATCTATAGGTGTATCTGGTGTATAGTGAGTGTATGGGATTCATGAGCAAAGAGGAGGAAACATTGATACTATAGTATCAATGGAGGGTGTTAGCTGTAACGCCCCAGTCCCAAAATTTGTAGGACTAGGACAGGTAAGCATGCAGCCACATGTATATGGCAACTCCAATGTATGAAAACTATAACACATGCGTACGTTGTATTATGAACAATAATTCACAAGTGGTAAAACTATCACAAGTCACAGTGTATAATCTAATCTCATCCACATAAATCAAATAGACATAAATAACCAATATCTACGAAACTAGATCTCAATATAAGTATCTAAAGATGATAGTCGGATGAAGACAAATCCACTACCAACTAGAATAAAGAATAAACAAGACAAATACAATATAAGTACCACAACTATCAACCACTGAGACTCGACGAGAAGACCTGCTCGGAATATAAGTAACCAGTCTGGATCTGCGCTCCTGCGAATACTCATGAACATCTACACCTAGAAAGGGACCAGGTCCTCAGAGGGACATAACAAGATACATAGAAGTATGTCATAAAGTAAATATTGAATAAATAAAGTGGTGTGCTAACCATCTAAGTGAATGCAAATTTGAGGACGACTTGAGGGTATGGGAAAGTGCAGGCTAGACATATGCTGACGTAATTCATCAATCGTGACAACTGGCTAGTATATGCCAAATATGCCCCCATAGGAGGGCGCTCTGTAATATAATAACGTCCAGCTCCGAAGAGCATGGCATCTGTATAGTATATCGTCCATATCGCTCCGAAGAACGTGGCATCAGTGTAGTATATATCGTCCATATTGCTCTGAAGAACGTGGCATCAGTGTAGTATATATCGTCCATATCACTCCATCGAGTGTGGCATCAGTGTAAAGGAAGTGGGTGTCCCATACACCTACTAGTCGTCCTCCTCGCCCAATAATCTATGAATGTTGTATCCACAACACGTTGTAGCTACTACACCGAGACGGAGTGCAAGTATCGATGCCGTAACTCTGGCTCATAGTCTATCGTTAGAACAATAGTCCAACCTTACAACCAAACAAGGACAAGGATTGGACCTTCATACTATAATAGCCTATGCTCCGAGTATTAATAACTGCTAAGTCTTCTAACATGCATCACTATTAGCAGTTATACCCTATCCGTCGCATGACCTACACGTACAGGTGGCCAACCGCATACGCAAATATGTGCCCTACATGAGACTCACAACACGTGTAAGAAATGTGTTAAGGCCTGGGGAGTTATACCGATAACTCCACAACTTTAGGTGGGTCTACTAGATACTAGGTCAGATACAAGTCCTAACGTCAACGCCTTCGTTGACTGCACCCGAGTCTCCCTCAAACGCGCACAATTATATAATCTAAAATAATAAACATGCAAATAAAATAATAACTGAATTTAAACAGTACAACAAGGCAAGGTATACTTGCCTCGCAAGAGAGCTGCAAAATATAATGTCCAGATGTCAAGGACACGGGATTAGGAACTATGGCCTCCGAATAAACGTCTCCGAATGCTGAAATAGACATTACCGACATTTCCGAAAATCAGCAAAATAGCGAGAAAATACTACCCTTTCGTCCAATTTGGATACAGAGGCAAAACGGTAATTTTGGGTCAAAGCAGGCTCCACATGTGGGCCACTTTGCACCAAAAAGCGTACCAAGGGTAAAGTCTCTAAATGGGACAAATTATAGATCAAACAAACTTCAAATGTCAGTACAAACTCAACGGTATGTCCAAATGTGGATTCCGGAGAGACGAACACAATTTTGCCCAAAAGTCAACCGTAGGGCCCGCCAATAGGCGACTTGGTCAACTGTCTCAGAATTGCGTAAAAATTAGGACACAGGACCAGCGCGATACCACGAGTCCAATGGCACAAGTTTCATCGTATTCTGACGAGCGTGCACAAAATGGCGCGGGGTTTTGCAAAAATTACGACATAGGGAATTTTTGCGAATACGGGCTGATTTCGACGCGCACACGCGTCCGAATCAGTTTCTTCAAAAGCCCATACGTCTGGATATACCGTGCGCACCTTTTGGTGTGCTTCGTACGCGACGGGGCAGTCCCGTTTGACGGAACGCGCTCCGTATCTCAATTTTTGAAAGTTGGAAAAATTAGGTTTTCATGATTTTCAATTTGATTTAATTTAGCATAAGGCAATAACTAAAATATTGTATTTGACAGCAATTAATCTCAGTTAGGGGGTCTTCGCATACCAAAAAGAAAAACTAGAATCGGATCTCTATGGTGGGAGATACGAGTTCTTGAACATGGGTGGTTGCAACAGTTGATCTGAGATTAAAAATTATCGTTTTTCCTCGACTTGGCGTCAATTTTCGTCTAGGTTTACGCGCTGAACGATAAAAAATAATCTACAGGATTTAGAGAGGGATAGGTGGGGATCATAGTGGTGAAGACGGGGTCGAGTTTGGTCGAACAATGGCACAGAAAATGAGTTATGAACAGAGGTACGTTGCTATTCATTTTCTGTCGCATGCGCGGGGTTGACGCTCAAACGGCGACGTTGCAGCCTGCGTGCAGCTACTCAGGCGGCGCGGCGGTGGGGCGCGGGGCGACGGTCGTAGGGTGATTGGGAGGGTGTAGAGTAGGGTTAGGGTTAGGGTTTAGAGATGTACCATATATATATAGATAGATAGGGGGGTTTATCCGCGGGGGGGGGGGGGGGGGGGCTTATGCCGCTGCCGCTGCTGTTTAGTCTAATCGGGTGCGGGCCAAGTTGGTTAGGGTCGGGTAGGGTTTAGGTTTAACTCCATTAGTAATTCTTTTTTCTTTCTCTTTTTCTTATTCAATTCTATTTATTCTTCTATTTCTATTTCCTTTCTTTCTTTTATTGTATTTTTTTTCTATTCTATTCTAATTCATTTCTTATTCTTTTTTTTCTCTTTTTTATTAAACTTATATTATATATATATATATATATATATATATATATATATCTGTGTGTGTGTGTGTGTGTGTGTGTGTGTGTGTGTGTGTATAAATATAACTCTAGAAATTATATTAGTGCATACAATAAATCTGTCAACTGTCCATAGGGTCTCCTACATGGAATAAATTAAAGAAAAATTTTAATTGCTCCATAAATCCTCTATTGCACAAACACCTAAAAATAAAAATCCCATAAATTCTATTTCTTTTAATTAGCTAATAATTACTATAAATCTATTAAATAATTAATTAAATAATTAATACTTTTTTTAAAATTAGAGGTTTTATATTCTACCCAACTTATAAAAAATTTGTCCTCGAAATTAAAACTAAGCCACGATAGAAAGTCAAGGATGGTATAAGATAGAGATTTACAGCTTATTCTGTACCTTCCTCCATCCTAACATCCATGATTTTTCAATTGGATACAAACTAGTCCAGTTTCTCTATCTATGTCGAGTAGGTCTAATTTTGTGTGAGGGGGTTTACAATCTACCCAATTTAAAAAAAATTCATCCTCAAAATTAAAATAAGGTATAATTTATTAATTCCATCATGTGCGTACGTAAGGCAAGTCTATTGCAATCTCTTCCAAAATTTAAAACTTATTCAATCCATCGCAATCACTTTCAAATTAATTTAACCATTTGTTTAAATCGAACTTCAACACATCGCACTATCTTCTCGATTTTTAAATTAAATAATCCACATCCAATCTAATTCGAATCTATATGACATCCCACATCAAAATTTATATCGTAATCTCCAATTATCATAATCTCTTCTAGAAAACAATCATAACCAAATATTATTTCTATTTTCAACTTGTGAATTCCGACTCTTCAAAGTTTAAATTCAATTACATCCTCAATATAAATAGGTAATCCCACAATCAACATTTAACTTTTAATTTAAGGCCTCAAATTGTGAAATTTGAAATCTAATTCACCAATTGTTCAAGTCTAGATTTCTATATTTATCCTCAAAGTCTAAATCGGTGATTCAACCTTCGATAGTCAGAATTTAAATCATATGCCCAAGTATTATTATTTGGTTCGCCATATCACGGTTTTTTTTTAATTCATTAATCCTCATCATCTTAATCGTTCTTCTAAAATTCTCAAAATTAAAATGACTTGAACCTCTCAATCTAATTTTACTCGATCACAATCAAAAGAAATTCCTCTCCAGTTGACAATGCAACTTCTACCTAACTTATAATTTATCCATCTATCATATAAGGCTCTTACATTTAAGAAAACTTATTCCTCAAATTTACTTAATCATGTTACTCAATCCTCAAAAAATTTAACACCAAATATATCATATATGATATACCCTTAATTAGTTATAAAATATAGTACGAGGTTTTGTCTAGTAATGTGATTGGGCTATGGGGTATATCTAGTACTCTCTGTATATCAAACTTATACTAAGTACGAGGTTTCGTCTTTCCGAAATAAGGAAAGACGGAAAACAATAATAAAGAGTTCAAGGGGGAGGTAATAGAATAGAAGTGTGGGGATCAAGGCTTTTAAAGAATTCAAATGAGAATTGTCAAGGCAGTTGTGGATTAAAATTCTATTTTGGTAATTCCTATTCACATGCTCATATCAGTACAGTTATGTAACTGATACGATATGCTCAGACATATCTAGAGGGCAAGTACATTCGTCTACTAATCACTATATATCTTAATCCACGTAAAGTAGTTATGCGAAGGGCGAACCAAGTGCACTATGGTTGATCAGACCGTAATACACTGATTCTGAAATATATTAGTATAGCACTCCAATAATACATATGTCATGAACAAGCTCGATAAAGAATAAGCTTGCAAAACTAGGCTATAATAGCAACATAAGTCAAGGTAGTACAACAAATATAAGTACGCTAGATTATGATGAGAGAAATTAAAAAATAATTCAAGTTTACAAGAAGATAAGGCTCTACAATCTCTACAGTCGTCATACTAACTCCTTGTCTAAGTCACTAGTCGACCATATAGAGGTATGGGCCTCTAAGTTCTATAGTCTGACTAAGCACTATCGTCTTATGCTAGTATACAGTTAATGTCATTCAGTTACACTTCAATAATGAGTCAAGAGGACTATGTGTTACTAGGTTGTGAGGCATACTACCCAACTTAAAATAATAAACCAATACTGTGACAGTCTTAGGGGATCCTACAAAATAATATTGTCATTGTAAATAAAGTAGAAACTATTGTTAGGGCATACGAGGGAAAGATCTTGATACTGATTAGGGTATCCTATTGCATTATATAGATAATGGTCATCTTAAGTATTAATCATAGTGATTATAGAATAACGGTATCAATAGTAAGTATGGAAAGGTTACTGGCCTTCAAGGGGAAAGGGGATATAACTCGTATCGAGGTGGGGTACCTGTTACGTGATTTAAAACTAAGAATAATCATATCACAATCTAAAGGAATAACTCAACTACCAAGTTCTAACTACCAAGCACATAATTCAAAGTTCAAGATTACAACTATAATCCTAGCAAACTATATATCCTTAACATAAGATAAAATCACCTGGCTAAAAATCAGGAAGGTTAGGTGGCACGAATTGAAAGATGAAGAAAAGAAGAACATAATTATTCGTCGCGCAAATATAGCGAGCACTAAGTTTTTAGAGGAACAATATTTGAATTGCAAAATAGAGGGACTCTAGATAATATCATGGTTTTCCTAAGGGAAGGTGGTATACAAATATCTGTGTTCGAGGTATGATCAAGAAAGATATTACATTCATTCCTCTTGGTTTCCTAGGGTGTTGTTTGCTAATATCAAGATAAGAATCTAAATTTACAGTTCTATAATACTATCTTACTATAAAAGTTAAGTTTGGTCCTTTTATTCAACCTTGGATTTCTATTGGTTCCTCAATGCTAGGGCCAAACAATATGGTCAGATTTATAGCTAGCCCAAGTATTGCCTATACTACTCTTAAGTCATCCCCAATTATCTAGGGATAATGGTTACTCAATCTACAAGTAAGGGATGCTAAGGTTCATTAAGTATTCTAACTCAGTGATGTGTCATTATCCTAGTTGTACTTTTAATAGGAAGGTTACCCTACTTATTATCTAACAACAGGGACTTCTATATTCTAGGAGAAGGCTATAATCAAGGAGCTATTAGGGAAGCATATGAATCAAGCAGGATGCAGCTATTTAAATAGAACAGATTGGAAGGAAGGTGAATCATAGTCAATTGTGGATGAGATCCTATACTCTATCCTAGGTGCAGGCTTGCTCGGTACAGTAACGTAACCGAGACAATATGCTCTGACCTGCATGGGCCACCACTAAACATATGTCACGCTCCAGTCCCAAAATACGTAGGACTAGGACACGTAAGCATGCCAACCGCATGTATATGGCAACTCTAATGTATGGAAACCATAACACAAGCGTACGTTGTATTATGAACAATAATTCACAAGTGGTAAAACTATCACAAGTCACAGTGTATAATCTAATCTTATCCACATAAATCAAATAGACATAAATAACCAATATCTACGAAACTAGATCTCAATATAAGTATCTAAAGATGATAGTCGGATGAAGACAAATCCACTACCAACTAGAATAAAGAATAAACAAAACAAATATAATGTAAGTACCACAACTATCAGCCACTGAGACTCGAAGAGAAGACCTGCTCGAAATATAAGTAACCAGTCTGGATCTGCGCTCCTGCGAATACTCATGAACATCTACACCTGAAAAGGGACCAGGTCCTCAGAGAGACATAACAAGATACATAGAAGCATGCCATAAAGTAAATACTGAATAAATAAAGGGGTGTGCTAACCATCAAAGTGAATGCAAATTTGAGGACAACTTGAGGGTATGGGAAAGTGTAGGCTAAACATATGCTCACGTAATTCACCAATCATGACAACTGGCTAGTATATGCCACATATTCCCCCATAGGAGGGCGCTCTGTAATATAATAACGTCCAGCTCCGAAGAGCATGACATCTGTATACTATATCATCCATATCGCTCCGAAGAACGTGGCATCAGTGTAGTATATATCGTCCATATCACTTCGTCGAGTGTGGCATCAGTGTAAAGGAAGTGGGTATCCCATACGCCTACTAGTCGTCCTCCCCGCCCAATGATCTATGCATGTTATATCCACAACACGCTATATCTACTACACCGAGACGGAGTGCAAGGATCGGTGCCGTAACTCTGGCTCATAGTCTATCGTTAGAAAAATAGTCCAACCTTACAACCAAACAAGGACAAGGATTGGACCTTCGTACTACAATAGCCTATGCTCCGACTATTAATAACTGCTAAGTCTTCTAACATGAATCACTATTAGCAGTTAGACCCTATCCGTCGTACGACCTACACGTACAAGTGGCCAACAGCATACGCAAGTCCATGCCCTATATGAGACTCACAACACGTGTAAGAAATGTGTCAAGGCCTGGAAAGTCATACCGATAACTCCACAACCTTAGGTGGGTCTACTAGACACTAGGTCAGACACAAGTTCTAACGTCAACGCCTTCGTTGACTGCACCCGAGTCTCTCTCGGATGCGCATAATTATATAATATAAAACAAGAAATATGCAACTAAAATAATCACTGAATTTAAACAATACAACAAGGCAACGTATACTTGCCTGGCAAGAGAGCTGTAAAATATAACGTCCAGATGTCAAGGACACGGGATCAGAAACTACGGCCTCCGAATAAACGTCTCCGGATGCTGAAATAGACATTACCAACGTTTTCAAAAATCAGCAAAATAGCTAAAAAAAATACTACCCTTTCGTCCAATTTGGATACAGGGGCAAAACGATAATTTTGGGTCAAAGTGGGCTCCATATGTGGGCCACTTTGCACCGAAAAGCATGCCAGGGGTATCGGTCTCTAAATAGGACAAATTATAGGTCAAACAAACTCTAAATGTCAGTACGAACTCAACGGTATGTCCAAATGTGGATTCTGGTGAGCCGAACACAATTTTGCCTGGATTTACTGTGAAAGCCCACACGTCCGTGCTTGCCTTTCGGTGCGCTTGGTACCCGACGGGGTGGTCCCGTTTGGCGGGGCGCGCTCCGTATCGCACTTTATGGAAGTTGGAAAAAGTAAGTTTTTATGATTTTCAATCTGATTTAATTTAGCATACAACAATAATTAAAATATTGTATTTGACATGAATTAATCTCAGTTAGGGGGTCTTCGCATACCAAAAAGAAAAACTAGAATCAAATCTTTGTGGTGGGAGATACGAGTCCTTGAACATGGGTGGTTGCAACAGTTGTTCTAAGATTAAAAGTTGTCATTTTTCCTCGACTTAGCGTCAATTTTCGCCTAGGTTTACGCGCTGAACGATGAAAACTAATCTACGGGATTTAGAGAGGGATAGGTGGGGATCATACCGGCGAATACGGGGTCGAGTTTGGTCGAGCGATGGCGCGAGAAACGAGTTCTGAACAGAGGTACGTTGTTGTTCATTTTTTGTCGCATGCGCGGGGTTGATGCTTGAACGGCGACGTCGCGGCCTGCGTGCAGCTACTCCGGCGGCACGGCGGTGGTGCGCGGGGCTGCGGTCATAGGGTGATTGGGAGGGTGAAGAGTAGGGTTAGGGTTAGGGTTTAGAGATGTACCATATATATATAGAGAGAGAGAGGGGGGGTTTATCCTCGCGCGGGGGGGGGGGGGGGGGGAGGGCGGGCTTAGGCCGCTGCTGCTGCTGTTTAGTCTAATCGGGTGTGGGCCTAGTTGGTTAGGGTCGGGAGGGTCGGGTAGGGTTTAGGGTTAACTCCATTAAGAATTCCTTTTTCTTTCTCTTTTTCTTACTCAATTCTATTTATTCTTCTATTTCTATTTCCTTTCTTTCTTTTATTCTATTTTCTTTTCTATTCTATTCTAATTAATTTCTTATTCTTTTTTTTCTCTTTTCTATTAAACTTATATATATATATATATATATATATATATATATATATATATATATATATATATATATATATATATATATATATATATAACTCTAGAAATTATATTAGTGCATACAATAAATCTGTTAACTGTCCATTGGGTCTCCTACATGGAATAAATTAAAAAAAAATTTTAATTGCTCCATAAATCCTCTATTGCACAAACACCTAAAAATAAAAATTTCATAAATTCTATTTCTTTTAATTAGCTAATAATTACTACAAATCTATTAAATAATTAATTAAATAATTAATACGATTTTTAAAATTAGAGGTTTTACATTAGCAGTATGCAAGAGTGAGGTAATAAAGTTGCTATTTTGGGTGTGAACTAAGCAAGTGTCAGTTGGTATCAGTAGGAAGGATTTGGACTAGTGGAGCTCTATTTGGGGTGTCAAGCAGTGCTTAGGCTTGGGTCTACATACCTGGGAATACAGAAAGTAGGATGGGATTGGGTTGAGTATCAGGTGGGAAAGGTGGTGTTTCAGTGCAACAGTACACTGTGTGCACTGTTTTGGTTGTCATAGCAGTAGCTGAACCAGATAAGGGGGGATCGAGTTCAAGTAACAACAAGCCAATGAGGGGGGATCAGGTTAAGAGGCTAAATCATTAGCAGCAGTGCAATAGGTGCACTGTTATTTACTTAGCAATAATATATTTGAAGCATCAACAACAACTCTGAGTTGCCACACACAACATGAGTATTATTTAGGGGCTTTGGTGTGTTAGTGTAGATATGGATATTAAGTGTTAAGTTAAGGTAAGGGCCTAATAGCAGTAGGTATGTTGTTCTTAATGGGGAGAGGAGCATTAGGTAGTAGACTGCATCAGTATTGTAGTGTTGCTGCTTAACAATAGAAGGATGGATCGTGCAGTGCAGTAAAAGGGAGAAATTGGGACTAGGTGCATGCAGTGTAAGTGCAAGAGTGTTAGTGAGGGTTAGAGGGGTGTGTGAAAGTATTGGCAATGTGTGTGCATGTGTATCAGTGAGGTGTGAGGGGTTATAAGCAGTATGAGTAATGTGGATAGAAGTGTGAGTATTCATGTGACCAAGTGCAGGTGAGGAAGTATTAGTGTTAGGGGTTTTTAGTATGTTTTGGTATCAAGGTATCATGAGTGGGCTTGATACCAAGGTATTGGTCAAGATGTTGGGATAAGGGTGAAATACTAGGTATTGGAGTACTAGGATATTAAGTTAATGTCAAGGAATCAAGGTATTATGTTAGGGTATTAGGGTATTAAGGTATTATGTACCAATGGGTAATGGATAGCCTAAAGGGATAATTACCTAGTATAAATCCAAATTGACCTAGAAACCTAGGTGTAACTTAGTTTGGACTATTGTTGACTAGTTGACCCTAAAAGTCAACCCTTTAGGTAGTTTGACTAGTATGGCCTAGATTTGACCTAGAAATTATATTTATAACTTATTTAAACTTGTTATCCCTTTATTACACTAAATAAAATTTAAATTCATATATAGGTCTGTGAGACACCAGTTCGGACACTGTTTCGTGTAATTTGCTCAGGACCTCAGGCTAGTACATTCTCTGTTAGTTTTTAGTACTTAATAGTGTATATATCGCATGTTATAGATCTGTTTTACTTGATTCTAATACCATGATTACACAGGCCGGTATTATATAGATCAAGTCAGAAGATATTATTTATTTAACGCGTGCATCAGATACTTCTTACACATATACTTTATTGTATGCTTCGGGTATTCCTTGTGCTCGTATCTATCGTGTGCTCCATGTGCTCATATTATATTTATGTGTATGACGTATCGTGATTTGATCCATGAATATTAGTCGGGATGGGAGAGCAGGAGTTGGTTATATAATCAAACATTTAGCATATTTGTGTGCATGCCAATTATACGATACATGTATAATTGAGTTACCGTAGTATAGACTTGTGCAACCCAACCCGATCACATAATGAATATGTACTCTAAATTACTTAGATAGTATCACCAGTTATCTTGTTACATTTTACACCATAATACCTGTATCTATTTTTCCAGTTATCCTTGAAATTATATGCATAGTTCAGCTATATTTTTATTTCATAGTACTTGTACATATTGTATTCTTTTCTATTGCCGTTATATATTCTCTACCATATATATGAAACTGCTTTCAGAGTATTTTACTTTGTTCCAATCCTGACTGGATATATTTTTCCAAATGGATATTTAGAGGATTGGTGTCCTACCTACTACGGCCCGTAGGACGGAGAGCTAGCTGAGGTAGCACCCTTAGCCCAGGACGATCAAGTACCAGTTGTCGAGGAGACACACCTAGCTATAGCAGACCCATAGCTAGTATTTATTGTACTGGATTTGTCTCCAGCATTAGACTATGGCATGTTGATTACATTGAGACCATTTATGTTTATTGTTAGATTCTAGACTTGTTATTGATATGACTTGTGATTCTTTTTTGTTTATAATATTGTGCCATTATTTGTCTCTAGTTTGGTAATTGAGTATTGATGCTATATATCCATCTTGTCCTCCTTTTGGAGTTGACTTACCATTGACAGGTTGTAGATATATATTGCGTGAGTTTGTTAGATAGTATTGTGGACCTTTAAAGTGTTCTACCACCGATGTTGTGGCGTAGGATAGACGTACCTACGGCTCATGCCCAATCTCCAAGTGCGGGTCGTGACACATTTTTACTGGTGGCCCATGCAGGTCTAGGTCACAACTAGTGCGATATCGTAATAGTAACCCAAGTTGGAAACTATTACGCGCCTGCGATAGGATATAGGACTTAGGATATAGGACGAGAGAATACTCAATCACAACTTGGAAATTTCTAATCTATTAAATTTTGCTAATGCTCATTCATTCTAAATATTGTTTTCCTTGAATATTATTGTCATTCCTTGATGATATCGTATCTTGTGCTTATTAATCTCTTGTTTCGATCTATTTTTAGGATACCTCCGAAGACCAGGTTACAACGATCAGCAGCAGCTTTGGAGAGGTCGGCGACTTCTCGACCACCTGTCCGAGTAGTAGCAGACACTGTTCTACTTCGACTAGTTTAGAGGGCTGCCTCACCAGTTTAGTTGGGAGCCTCGGCTATTTTTTGGGGGTCCTCCTCCCTCACCTGTTCAAAAGATTGTTCCAGCCGCTAGTGAGGGTTATTGTCACGACCCGCACCCGAAATTTGGGCATGAGTCATGGGTACGTCCAGCCTATGCCACAACATCAGTGGTAGAACGCTGTCTAGGTCTCAATAATTCTAAACATAACTCACAACATGTCAATGATATCAACTCCATTAGGAGGACAATGAATAAAATATTACTCAACAGTTCATAATATAAACTCAATCACAGCTATAAGAAATAATGGCACGATGAGATAAAAGATAAGAAGTACTGACATAAGTCAAACACAATAACTCAAATAGAGATAAACTACAGTCTAGCTGTCTAACATAAATAGCCTCAACAAGTCTCAAAATAAACTCAACATAAGTCTCAATATAAGTCTCAACATAAACTCAAATGCATAAAATAATAACTGTCTAAATAGCTGCAGGTAGTGTCTCCTCTAAAGGAAGGGACTCTTCTAAGCTCTCTGGTATGTAGTCTCCATCTACACTTGGTCCATAATGTATAGGACAGAAGTCCTTAAGATCCTCTGAAAAAATATATCCAGTCAGGATTGGAGAAAAGTATAAGCACTTACAGCAGTTTCATGTATATTGACAAAAACTATAACACAGTATAAAGAAATACAAGATAGATATAAATACTGGAAATAAGAATACTAGAGATAATGAAATACTGGAAATAAGAAAATGCTGAAGAATATATCATCATCAATGTACAACTAGCAATGAACAGAAATACAAGTGCATGCTAGAACAAGGAACTGGAAATACATGAATAGAATATCTAGCTAAGTGTGTGAAACATCAGTCTATCATGTAATCGGCTTAGGACAGATCAGGCTTGTTACATATGATTAGCTATAATTTATGTAAGGTCAGTCTAACCATCCGGTTAGCTATGATACGAGAAATAGTCAGCCTAATCATATATAACAGGCTATGAGGCATGTAATCGTCAGGCTGCACCCAACGTGAGGTGTAAGGTGAGCTATGATTCATGTAGAGTGGGGTATGATCACATAATCTACTAATATTTCTCTGTCTCCAGCTAGCACGATGGATTCCAATCACGACTCCTCGTGACAGATCTCGATGATGCTAACCCGTGTATCCATAGTGTCAGAATCATATACGCTATACAACTAGAATTATAGAGATGATCAACATAATAAAAATGTCAGAGAATGTACTCGCCTGTGGTCCTGAGCTGGCAATACCAAAATCCTGTTTTTGAAGTCTCGTCTGAACAATCCAACAGTCCTATATACATAATATAATAATAATAATATAGCATCATTCATTACACTAGCACACACACAAACACAAATTATACTACACTTGAAAACTGTGCAAGGGTGATAACTAGTCAACTAGCAGGGTCAAGTATGCGTGTCTAAACGCACAGGTGTCATGTCCTCGAATACAGTGCACAACAAGACAACAACTAACTTAACACAATATCCAATTCTCAAAATCTCGTGTAGCACTAACATATCACATAAGGCAATGAGTTACCAAAATACGTTTAATATATAAATATATATACACCTTAGTATGTTACATAATATTACCCACTACTAACAACCTAATTTCCCGTAAGGTAAATAATAAACCTAATAATTTATACAATAAAACTATATATATTATTTTATAACTTAAAACTAACAACTCTGAAGTACTATTCCTATAGCCTAAAAGCTAACTTCTGCTACCAACATTTATACTAAGGATTCAAAAATTAAACTACTGTACCAACAAAACCTAGAGAAGAAATAGATTAGAGAAACGAATAGAACACTTGAAGGAGTACAAAGAAGAAGAAGGAGGAGAGTCTCATCTTGGTTCACAGGAGGACGAGCTGTGTGGCTAACGACTCGCATTCTTCTACGCACTGTGGGGACGACAGTGGTTCTGCTGAGAAACGGGGTACTGCGAAGGCGAGTCTAGGCCGACGACAATGGAGCCAACCTGGAATAGTGGCCTTCCACGGTTGTGCGCTGGAAGATGGTGAACATGGTGGACTGCACTGCGGAGAAGCTCTGTTAGTCGAGACCGACTAGAGAAGCCGGCAATGGGATTCCGTGAACGACGAGAAGAGAGGCAGTCACGACCCCAATGCTCGGTGGGATGGGGTAATTTCCTCCCGGCATGCTGATCTTGACGAGGGTCGACGACGGATGTTGGTGGCTGATGCTCCTCGGTTGAGGGCTTCCAGGCTAACTCCCTGGCGGTCGGGGTCGATCGGAGAAGAAGGTAGAGGTGGTGATGGAGTCATCGTGGGTGGAGGAGAATGGTGGGGATGGTGTAGATGATAATGGTGGCGGTGGTGAAGATGTGAAGTCGGGGAAGAAGACTGGGGTGAGTGGCGGTGTGCCCATGCGGAGGATGGTCGGGATGAGGTGAACAGGTCGGGGACGATGGAGAGGGGTGGCTGCTCGGGGCTCAGGCGGGGTCGACGCTGCTCGGGGGAGTCGAGGAAGTCAGTGGGGGATGAAGTCGGTGATAATGATGGGTGTTGGCCGGCGCTGTGGTCGAATAGGAGACAGCTCGGGAAGTTCAGTCGACGGAGGTGGCCGAAGGAAGGTGGCTGACAGCGGGGGCTTGGCAGACTGGCCACGGGGATGAAGTTTAGGGTTGGTTTTAGGGTTTGGGTTTGGTTTATTTTGAAGAGGGATGGTGATGTAGAAAAATAATGGAGGAAGAGTTTTGCATGAGGAAGAAGAGGGTGATTACAACCTAGGGATTAGGGTCGGCCAAGGTTCTCCTTGGGATTAGGGTTGGATGTTATATGAAGGAATTTGGAGGGCTATAATTGAGTGGGTTTGAATGGAGGGCCAAGATGGCTTGAGGGGAAAGTTTTGGGTGTTGTGCACTCAAAAAAAGGGAAATTATATGTATGATCGGTCAATGAGAGAGGGGGTTGTTTCTTCATGTGTTGGGTCCAATGGAAGGTGGACACATCACTGCACTTTTGTATAAAAGTCCCTAACAATTGGAAAATTACACACTAGTGGCATTTTGGGATTGAATGAGGGAAAATACCATGTTTGGTGTGATGTAATGGTTAAAAAGGGTGTGTGGTATTTAGTATGAGTCTTGAGGGTGTGAGTGGGGGTTTGGTTTGGTGTTGGGTCTAGTTTTGGGTTAAGTTGGGTCCTTACAGCAATTTAATTAAAATTAGTGTAAAAGGTGTTCTTAAATTAATTGAAAGTACATAGGGTTAAAATCAGGTAGGACACAAGTGTCATGGACATAGAAGACTCAGAATAGAATATTATCATAATTTGGGTTGCACAAAATGGGTCAAGATTGTGTCTCCAATTTTGATTGGAACGAACAAGGATGCAAAGTTGGATTTATTTAAAAATAAAAATAAACGTCTACGACGAATATTGTGCGACTAAAATAAAGCACAAAAGGACATATTTATAAGTTACACAAAGGTCAGAATAGAAGACTGGCACGTCTAGGACAAGGTTATAAAATTTGTTGGAAGACAAAATCTAGTATAGCGCTCCAAATATCGAAGCAACGGTAAGGTACAATAATTAAATAAATTATGGTGGTGAAATATAATCCTCCATAATTAGTCTAGAATATTACTAATTAAAATCCATAACCCTATAATTTGGTCAAGGGTTCATCTAGTGAGTTTCTAGGTCTAGTCCACTAACCCATGCATTAATGAACACTAAATATAATATATAAAATATAACATGCAATATAATATACACAATACTTATAGTAATTAAAAAGACAAAAATACTCCTATTTAAGAATGTGGTAGTGACAGTTATCCTCTTTCTCCTTTAGCAGTTCAGAGGGCTACTTCAGCAGGATCGGAGGGTCTTCCACCCCCGCCACCAATGTGAGCTGACGGGGCACAGATGTTTGCCATATTCGGAGAGATAATGGTGGCACAGAAGAAACAGACGGATGTACTACGCCAGGGCATTAAGAATACCCACCAGATTTTATTGGCCGCAGTGGAGAAGGTGGCATCACTCCAGCCACAGGATGCACAGTCCAGATCGGACAACATACAGGATTTCAAGAAGTTAGGTCCCTGCAACTTTAAGGGGACATAGGGTATTATCTACGCTGACGACTGGATCGAGCACCTCGAGCATATTATGCACTTTTCCTAAGAGGGGCCGAGAGATATTTGGCAGCAGTAATGCAAGCCCAGCCAAGCTTCTCCAGTTCCAGCAGCAGCAGCAACAACAACAACTGACCTTCCAGCCTAAGCGTCAGCAAACTCAGAGGCATCATCAGCAGGCTATAATATGTCCTTTTTATAAGAAAGTAAGGACACAGATATGACATCTGCAGGAAGAAGTTGGGAGTATATTTGTTTTGTGGAGCGACAGATCACCAGCAGAGGGGACCTCCACTCCCGACCCAGCAGCAGCATTTCGCGCAGCATCAGTAGCACAGGAGAGCACCACAGGGGCGAGCTTTCGCCATGACGATTGAGTAGACAGAACCAGTTGGAGACGTCATTGCAGGCCTAGCATTAGCTTTGTTTAATTTTGGTGCTTCCTGTAATTTTGTATCAGTGTCTTTTGCTCTTAAGCACCATTTAGAGGCTGAATCTTTGAGTAGTACTTGCAAGATCACGACTAGGGGTGGCATTATCCTCATTAGTGATGTTTGCAAGGATCGAAGAGTTACTTTGGAAGGCTGGAAGTTGAGTGTGTGCTTACTCGTAATGCCACTTTCGAGCTACGATATTGTACTCGGGATGGATTGGTTGAGTAGGCACCATGCTAGCATAAATTGTCGTGGAGGTAGAGTTTTGTTTCGACCGTTGGAAGAGCTAGAGTTCGAGAAGTGAAAGATACGGAGCAGTAGAGCAGAGGGAGGGAGTCCTCTTTGGAGCCCTGGTGGAAGATAAGGAGTTGCCATATCCTTTGATTGTGGAGTTCCTGGTTGTCTTTCCAAAGGAGTTGCCAGGACTGCCGCCTGACAGGGACGTTAAGTTATTTATAGATTTAGTACCAGGCACAGAGCTAATATCACAGCATGTCTATAGGGTGAACAACAGTGAGCTGGCAGAGCTGAAGAAGTAGGTAGATGAATTACAGGACAAAGGCTTCATCAGATCTAGTTTATCACTATGGGGTGCTCTGGTATTATCTTTACCGAAGAAGGATAGGTCAGTACGAATGTGTATCGACTACAGGTCTCTGAACAACCTTAATATTAAGAATAGATACCTGCTACCGAGAATAGATGATCTCTTCGATCAGTTGAGGGGAGCGAAGTTATTCTCGAGGATAAACTTGAGGTCAGGCTACTACTAGGTGAAGGTGAAAAGAGAGAATATTTCGAAGATAGCTTTTCAGACCCGGAATAGCCAGTTTGAGTTTATGGTGATGTCATTTGGTTGACTAATGCTCCAACAATATTCATGAACTTGATGAACAAGGTATTTCACCAATACCTTAATAAGTTTATGGTGGTGTTCATTGATGATATCCTTGTGTATTCGAAGATGTTGGAGGAGCACGAGGAGCACCTAAGGATAGTTCTAGAGACTCTCAGGAAGGAGGAGCTTTATGGGAAGCTTTAAAAGTGTGAGTTCTTCCTAGACAAGGTCGAATTCCTTGGATATGTGGTGATAAGAGATGGAACAGTTGACCCTAGGAAGATCGCGACAGTGGAGTCATGGCTACACCAAGTTCGGTGGCAGAGATCATGAGCTTTTTGGGTCTGGTAGGATACTACATGAGGTTTGTACAGGACTTCTCCAGGATTATAGAGACGATGACTAGGTTGACCAAGAAGGACATGGAGTTTGTGTGGTCAGAGGAGTGTCAGGCCACTTTTGATGAACTGAAAAAAAGTTTGACGATAACTCCAGTGTTGATATTGCCATTGGGGTTAGGTGGATTCAATATTTATAGTGATGCTTCAGAGAAGGTTTTGGGTTGCGTTATGTAGCAGAATGGAAAGGTGATTGCCTATACTTCCAGAAAATTATGTCCTCATGAGAAGAACTACCCTACCCATGATCTGGAGTTGGTAGCAGTCATTTTTACTCTAAAACTGTATAAACACTATTTGTAAGGAGAGCGGGTGGAGATCTACACAGACCAAAAGAGCTTGAAGTACGTGTTTACCCAGAAGGAGCTAAACATGAGACAACGATGGTGGTTGGAGTTGATGAAGGACTTCGATATATCATTGCAGTACCATCCAGGGAAGGCCAACATAGTCGCCGAAGCCTTAAGCAGGTATCCGATGGTGATGTTCTTGACATCTGACAGATATTTGTTGATCGACCATGAGAGCTTGGGTATTTAGGTGATAGTTCCTGGTATTAAGATACAGATGTAGGGGTTACAGTTACAGTCAGAGATGATGGATATGACCATGACCACACAATATGATGACATGACTCTGAGGAGCATCAGAGCACAGGTTCAGGCCAGGTTATTAGATGACTTCATCATTGCTGAAGGCGGTTCTATGCGGCACGGTACAAGGTTGTGTATACCGAGTGGAGAGTTGCGCAAGAAGGTTCTGTAGGAGGTATATCGCCCTCATTACTCTATGCATCCGGGTGCCAACAAGATGTATAGGGATCTGAGGGAGCATGTGTGGTGGTATGGTATAAAATAGGATATGGCGCATTTCGTATCCAGATGCTTAGTGAGCCAACAGGTAAAAGCGGAGAGGCAGAGGCCAAGGGATTTACTTCAGCCCTTACTCATTCCAGAGTGGAAGTGGGAGCATGTTACCATGGATTTTGTTTTGGGGCTTCCGCGATCACCAGGAGGGAAAGACGCAATTTGGGTCATCGTAGACAGGTTGACCAAATTAGCCCGTTTCTTGCCATTTAAAGTGGGTACATCTACGGAGAAGCTCGCGGAGATGTACATGCGGCAGATTGTCAGATTGCACGGGGTCCCTATGAACATAGTCTCGGATCGAGATAGTCACTTTACGTCCCATTTTTGGAGGAGTTTGTGTCACCCTCACTTTTTCAAATATGGGTAATTTAGTCATTTAGCATAGTTATATTATTTTAGTGATTTAATAATTAATTAGTATGTTATATAAATAATTGTGGTTGTGCTATATTTTTTTATAGTAGTTAGTGGTCTAGCAAATAGTTAGACTTGGTCTATGTGAACCCAATTAGAATTTGTCATGACAACTTGTGAGCCAAACATGGACCAAGCCCAATAGATCATTTCCTACTAATTAATTAGGAGGATTAGAGTTAATTTGGATTAGTTAGAAGCTTTCCTAATTTATCCCTTCCTAATTAGAACCTACATGACATTAGTGGAGGGGCAACTTGAACATTTAGAGCTGACTTGGAGAAGTAGGAAGGGGCCGACCACTGTAAAGAGGCTCTCCTTTCTCTCTCTCCTCTTCATTTGCATTCATATAGATCCCAAATTTTAGATCACCAATTTCCTTCATTTTCTTCATCAATTTTCTTCTCATTTACTTTACATTCCCTCTCATTTTCATCCATCAAGTAGCCTTAGTGCTTGGAGAAGCAAGGAGCAGAGTGAGAAGGAGCATTGGTGAAGAGATCGTATCCGGATCGTGTCCAAGTGTTTCTCGTAAACTCTTAATCCAATTGTTAAAACACTCAGCAATATTAGAAGTGTTAATATCTAATCTTGGACAAGGAGCAGACGCAGTTATCCAATGCTCAAAATGACAATTTTTATCGTTTACACCAATAAGCCAATCGTGCATTATTATGTTCTCGGCTTTAATTATTGCGAACAAATTCTCTGCATATGTTTGATTGTATGATCTAGCAAGCGAGTCTAACAAATTTTAAAATGATGGTTCTTTCGCAACTTTTTTTATATTTTGTTTAAAATGCTGAATAAAAAAAAATGAGGAGATTCTAGAAAAATATTATGCATAGCATGTATTAATCATTTTTGCTTATCAGATATAAATAAAATTTTACTCCAATCATTAAAGAAACTTTCAAAGGATATTCTAAAATAGTTTAAAAATCAAGACCAAGAATCACTATTTTCACCTTCAGCAACAGCATAAGCAAAATGATATAATTTATAGTTCGGATTGTGAGCACAAAAAATAAATAAGATACATTAATATTTAGATGAAAGAAATGTAACATCAGTACTAATAATCGGTAGACAATCCCTTAAAAATCCTTCAATGTAAGCTTTAAAACAAATAAAAATCTTTGAAAACTATTGTTCTCGACAGTTTTAAGGAAACATCTACTACCTGGATTTGTCTCCATAATTCTAAAATAATACTCTTCGAGACTAGCATATGCCTTATCATAACTACCATTTATTTCAGTTAACGCCAACTCTCTGGCCCTCTAGGCTTTGGAATAAGTAATATGTATACGATGTTCCCTAAATATATCTTTAAAAAATTGTGATGCACTATGTGACTGGTTATCTCTAATTATATCAAGTATACATGTCTTAACCCATGCAGCGGTAGCTAGTTGATGACGATCTGTTGTAAGTCCAGCTAAACAAGAATGATGACTTTTTAATTGAGCAACCTTAACTACTTCGCCAGATCCAATAAGTTTGGCATATACTCTCTAATTATAATTCGATTGATCACAAATATATATAATTCCACGAGCATTGTTTATAGTACTAGCTGAACAACTAAAATTGCTACATTACTTATATAACTTCTAAATTTAGAATGTCTAAGAAATTGCTTTCCGAGGAATAATTTAGAAGGGATAACATTATCAACATCATCATCTACCTCATAATATACATTTTCAATTAAATCATCACTATTATCGTCGTCATCATCATCGTCATCATCATCTGATGAATGACCTTCTTGGACAAATGGAATAACGTGTTGAGAAGAACTAGCACCCGAACTAACATACTGGTATTCAAAAAAACTTTGTTATATCTATTATCTAATGTTGGTGATACTTGAATAACAAATATATTTATATACCGTGATTGTGAATTATTCACAAGAATAAAATTCCATGAATCTTCACCATTTATAAAAAAATATCTAGAACCAGAAATTGACTTTAGAATAAATTTGAAATGAACAGAACAACGTTCAATAATAAGATTACACAAATTATCAAAAGTAATACTCTGATAAGTAGAAAAAATTTGAGTTTATCCTCCTCCGTAATCTAACCCGTTTAGTGTACCTCCGTGAGAGCATACTATTCTTACGCTTCGATCCATGAAGGGTTGTACTGCTATAGGCTGAGAATTTTTTTTGCTAGTAGCTAGAAATACTTCTGCTAGAGGCTCAGAATTTTGTGGGAGGTGTGAGAGGTAGAGAGTGGTAAATTGTGTTGAGTGAGAATGGGAGTGAGGTTGTTGTTGAGTGAGAATGAGATTGAGGTCGGAATTGTTGCGGTATATATTGGTGAATTGTGGGTGAACGTTAGATATAACTCGTCAAATATATTGGCGAGTTACTAGTCGTTGGATACACCAACGTTCAATTCCCGCTCCAATGCGACCGTTACCATAGCTCGCCAATAATTTTGGCGTGCCCACCAAAATTTTTGGTAGAGAACGTCAAAAAATTTGACGTATTTTTCGTGTCTATTATGCCACGCCAAAAATTTTGACGTTCTATTCCCTGCTTCACAATTTTTCTTAACTTGTTCTCTGACGCACAAATATACAAAATTTCTTTAAGATAAAAAAATTTGAATTTTTTTTTTAAACTTGGCACCAGTGTGACTGGTGTCAGACTTTGATTCCCTTTGACCAACAACGATTGGTCCATTTTTTTTGCCACAGATTGATGTTTTTGTTTTTGATTGGGTTATAGGTCAGCTAGATGGCTATAAAAAGGGATTGAGTGAGTGAGAGAGGTCATAACTCAAAACAAGAAAGAAGAGGAGGGGAGAGAGAACCGAAAAGGAGAGAAGGAGAAGAAGAGCAGTTCACACAAGAGAAGATGGAAGACCAGAATGATGGTCATATTTCCGGTGGACCTACCACCGAAAGAGAAAGTCAAGAATGTGAAAATCACGTATCTCGACTGGTATAGCCATCCAGTTGACCTATCACCCAATAAACAACCAAAACAGCAATATGTGGCAAAATAAATGGACCAATTGCTGCTGGTCAAAGGGAATCAAAGTCCGACGTAACTGGCGCCGGCTTCAAAATTTTGAAGTCTGTGCACACTGGCACCAAATTTTTAATTTGAAAATTCAACAAATTTTTTCCGTTTTGCACAAATAGGACAAACATTTTCATCACATATAAAATTTTCTGTATATATTTTCACATGCTTATAAAAAGTAACAAAATATATATTTTTTTTCCGTAAGAACTGGATGAGTATCAGCCAAAAAAAAAAACATTTTTTCAATAAGATCACTTGACCAATTTGTCCCTTGCATCCGCCTCTGGTAGAGTTCATTTAGATGTGAGGTCTCTGAGTTCTTCCTAACATCTTGGAGTTATCATGTTTCATTGGTTGGTGTGGAATTCCAATAACTCATTGGAAGTACCAAGGAAAATAAATAAACATGTTGGCCTATTTGAAGAGAAAAATAAAAATATCAGTTTCCAACAAGCAGGTGGAACCAATTTATTGAGAGCGTGTTTGGTTCTGGAACAAAGCAGAGAAGAGAAACCTATAGGAACAAATGCACAAACTTGGAGAACATATATACTCACGAAATTCTCGTCTGCCAAGTTCCATGGCATCGATCACAACTTGTTTAATTTACAAAACATGCACCAAAGGAGCTCCCGCCACACTTGTAAGTTAGGATACGTTTCAATGAAAATTTCGTATTTCTAGAAATCTATTTTTTATTTTATTTTTTATGAAAAAAAAATAATTCAATATTTTTATATTCATGTTTACTTAGGTTGAAAATATATAGTTCGAAAATTCTAATTTTTTTTATTCACATGTTTGTTCAGATAGGAATAAGCATGCTCTTCTTTACTGTCAGAGTAGACAAAAATGTCGTCTATGAATATCACTACAAATTGATCTAAATATGGCATGAAGATACGATTCATCAAATCCATAAATATTGTTGGCGCATTAGTCAATCCGAATGACATAACTAAAAATTTGTAATGTCCATATAGAGATCGAAGTGTTATCTTAGGTATATCTTGCTCCCAGACCCTCACTTGATAATATCCTGATCGAAGGTCTATTTTGGAAAATACTTCCGCTTTGCTCAATTGGTCAAACAAGTTATCAATCCTAGGCAATGTATATTTGTTCTTCACTATTACTGCATTCAACTGCATGTAGTCGATACACAACCATGTCGTCCCGTCTATCTTCTTTATTACTAGAAGCGCTGGTACTCCCCATGGTGATCCACTAGTCCGAATAAACTTCTTCGCCTTCAGTTCTTCCACATGTTGATATAGTTGGTTGAGTTTCATTTGTTTAAGTTTTCATAAATACACTTTTATTAATTTTATAATGCTTCTATTACCTACATTTAAATGTTTGGAATAGAAGTTAAAATTTTGGAAGTAAAAGAAGGATATTATTGTTTAAACAAAATACTCAAACATATTTTCAGAAAAGTAAAATTATTCTCAAGAGAGCCTTAGATTTTACTTTCCCACAACAATGACAACAATACGGAACCCATCCATTTTCAACATGAAACCCCCCCCCCCCCCCCCCCCCCCCCCCCTTGTTTGGGTTGAGTGTAATTGGTTGAAAGTGATAGTGAACAAATATTGAAAAGTCAGCTGAACTTTGCAGAGTTCAAGTGTTTTGTTCCTTTTATTGAAAGTGGACAAAAGGAATGATATGACTCCCTTGCAGTTCTTATCTTTCCTCTTATTCTCCCACTTTTACTATCGAGTCTTTTGTTGGGAACGAAAGTGCGAAAATCATTCCTCAAACCAAAGAGTATCTGCGAGAGAACCAAGCAAAACATACAAACCAAAAAGGCCAAACACAAATCGTAGACACAGAAATTTTTGACGTAGAAAACCCTTGCGGGAAAAACCACGGGACTATCGGAGTTCAACCCTGAAAATCCTCCACTAACGGAATAAGAAATACACCGACTCCTTACAAACTTCTCACTGATCCAAACAGATCACCACAACACTTTTGTAACAGAAAATAGATTATAACGACGAAGAAGAAAGACAACGAGAAATACCTGAAACTGATCTCCTTCTTCGAAACGGCCTCCAATCATTCTTTCTCCTCTCCAATGTTGCAATGGCACTCTTGCCTCATTTTCTCTCCTTATTGCTATTATTTTTTAGAGAGAAAGAGAGAGAGATATTTTTAGGGCCAGGAGACACCTATATATAGCCTCAAACCCACAACTAGCATTCCTATTATAGATAGGAGTACCCAATCCAAATCCAATTCCATTGACATATTCCTATTATATGTAGAAATATCCAATCCAAATCCATTGAGATATTTATATTATATTTAGGAATATCCAATCCAAATAAATTGAGGTATTCCTATTATATATAGAAATACTCAATCCTACTCCGGAATATTTTCCACATAGGTTGGGAACCCCACACACTCCAACAAATCTTTCCCTTCACAACTATGTGGAGGGGGTCGTCATCCCGACGATCCGCTTGCAGTACTCAAACTTTTTTCTTGGTAGAACCATTGTGAACATATCTGCTCCGTTGTCATCTGTATGAACCTTCTCAAGCGTCGCTTCCTTCTTGTCAACCATATCTTGTATCCAATGATACCGGGTATCAATGTACTTGGACCGGCTATGAAATGTCTGGTTTTTCACAAGGTAAATAGCACTCTGACTATCGCAAAGCAAAGGATACTGCTCCTGCTTTAGCCCAATTTTCTGCAGCAGCTTCTTCATCCACAGCAACTCCTTGCAAGCCTCCGTCGCCGCAATATATTCTTCCTCTGTCATCGACAAGGCAACACACTTCTGTAAACGCGACTGCCACGATACTGCTCCACCAGCAAACATCATCACATAGCCCAAAGTCGATCGTCTCGTTTCTACATTTTCAACCATATCAGCGTCGGTATATCCAACTAGCTTCGGCTCGTCACCACCAAATGAAAGTCTCCAATTGGTAGTACCCTGAAGATATCGTAGAATCCACTTGACCCTACTCCAATATACCCTTCCAGGATTGGAAGTGTACCTGCTAACTGTGTCGACTGCGCGAGCAATGTCTGGCCTCATACATACCATAACATACATAAGACTCTCCATTGTTGAGGCATATGAAACTCGCTCCATATCTTCCTTCTCATCCTCGGTAGATGGACACTGTTCCTTAGTGAACTTAAAGTGAGCCGCAAGGGGGTTACTCACTTTTTTCGACCCGTCCATCCTAAAATGCTGAAGTACCCGGTGAATATACTTTTTTTGGGACAAGTGTAGCAGCTTGGACTCCCTCTCTCGGCTGATCTCCATTCCAAGAATAGTCTTTGCTACGACCAAATCCTTCATAGAGAAGGTCGCGCCCCGTTGGCGCTTCAACTCTGTTATCCTAGTGGTATTCTGACCCACCAGTAGCATATCATCAACATAGAGCTGTAATATAATAAAATTATCCTCGGCAAAGTACCTCACAAATACACAGTGGTCCGACGTCTTCCGTGCATAACCATGCTCCCCCATAAACGACTCGAACTTCCTGTACAACTGCCTCGGAGCCTGTTTCAGACCATATAAGCTCTTCCTCAACCGACAGACCAAATATGACATGCCCTTCTCACAGAATCCCTCTGGTTGCTCCATGTACAACTCCTCCTCAAGATAACCGTGGAGGGATGTCGTCTTCACGTCCATTTGCTCGACCTCCAAGTCAAAACTGTTTGCCAATGATAGCACCACCCGTATAGACGACTGCTTGACGACTGGCGAAAAGATCTCATCATAATCTATGCCTTTTCGCTGATCATAGCCTTTAATTACCAGCCTCGCTTTGTATCGAGAGCGAGTAGCATCATCTGTCTGCTTCACTCTGAACACCCATCGATTCTTCAAAGTCTTCTTGCCCTTTGGCAACCGCACCAGATCATAAGTAGAGTTAACCTCCAAGGAACAAATTTTCTCCTGCATGGCCTCCATCCACTCCTGCCTGTGTTCGTCTTCCATAGCCTCTGCAAAATTTTTAGGTTCTTTCCCGTCAGTCAGTAGCACATAGTCATCCGGTGAGTATCTCATAGATGGTCGACGCTCTCTATCGCTCCTCCTCAACGGAACCACTGGTGTTGACTGTATATCTACAGCCTCCTCCCCTCCAGGAACTGCCTCCTCGGCATGCTTATCCTCCTGAGGGTCACCCTGACCACCATTAGCAGGCTGGTGATCAAGGTTGAGAGCAACTCCATGTACTGCCTCCCCCATAACTGGATCCTCTGCAATATCTCCTGGAAACTGCTAGAAGCGAAATGACTCTAACTCAGGCAATTCTTTAGACTCAGAAGGCATCTCGGAATTCTGAGTATTGGTCATGGTTTGATCCTCAACAAATACCACGTCCCTGCTTTTATAGAGCTTTTTTCCCACTGGATCGTAGAGTCTATAGCCAAACTCATCCCGACCGTAGCCGACAAAGATACACCGCCTCGTCTTTGGCTCAAGTTTGGATCTCTCATCCTTTGGTACATGGACGAAGGCCTTACAACCAAACACTTGCAAGTGATTATATGACGGCTCTTTGTCGTACCATACTTTGTCAGGCACATCACCCTGCAAAGGAGCACTAGAAGATAAATTAATAACATAAGCAGCTGTGTAAAGTGCCTCACCCCAATAGATGCCTGGCAAGTTTGCTTCTGACAGCAAAAGTCATGACCCGATTCCGTAGAATCGTTGGGGCATCCCCCGAATCGTGATATCGTGCGGGCCTGGGGTTGCGCCCGCACAAGGCTAATGCATTTTGCATAACGAGCACATATTCAGAGTACGCAGATAAATTGAAATACAGATTTGAAACATGGAAAAGTTCTCTTTATTGATAATGAACTTCTATTACAAACTCTTGAACGAGTCAGCTAATTTGCCGCACGGGCTTACAACAGTGTTGACTCAAAATGAGATAGCAGTCCTGTACATTACATCCTTTTACTAAACTTCAAAATGATAAAGACCTCCGGGTTGGAGGATGGCTTTTTCACGAAGCTGCATTATGTATTAAGTTTGCAAGCTCCTTTCTTCAAGTACTTCAAAATGCAGCGCGATCAGGATGCGCCTACAGCTGGACTGGATCGGGAAGACGACTTCGGCTACTCGCTCGGTTCGCCTTAGTACGGAGAACCTGTTTCAACGATGGTCAGTATATCGAAACATACTGGTGAAGGCGAGCTAACCGAACTATACCAATCAACACGTTGTTTATATGAAGCATGCATATTATTTGTGGGTTTCTATCTTGCCTTAGTTCATTTTCAAGTAAGCAGTATATATAATTTACTGAAATGAACTTGCCACCGTTCAGTGGATTTTACATGCCCGTCTGAACCACCTGCACAATACTTACCATGCCTTCCCTGCCACGAAGACACAATTTAGTTTGCAACAGGTTTAAATATACACGAGGATCACTGGCTTGATTGCCATAATGGACTAGTCCGGGACAAGGATAGCATGCAACGAGAGTACACGAGGCGCTGCAAGCCATCCTGTCCCGTACACGATGACTATACACGAGTTTTGCCCTGATCGGATTGGTGCCAGTGCCCCAACGATCGTCCGCAGAACCAATACCTTGTGCACAAGTTGTCCATGATCGAACACGATTATTAAGTTAATAATTCATGCAGTTGAGGCAACATGAGTACAAGAACACGAGTACACGACAAGCAGTAATGCATGATTCATTTTGCATAGCCTCCCTGAACAATTATGCACAATACAAGGTGTGTGTCATACTTAGCATAATTCATAGAACATTTGGAATGAACTAGCATACAATAAGATAACAGTTCACAAGTTAAATCGACAATCATAATATCCAAGTCTATTCCCTTTTTATCTTGTAGTATTTTAGTTATTACTTGGTATCGTTTGATCGGGGCAACAAAAATGCAAGATTTTGGTGTGAAGACTTGGAAGCAGGGCTAGCTAATCGGGATGGTAGCCACTCACTTAGATGGTTGGAAAGGAGAAGGAAAGAGGCGCTTTACGACTCCGCTCGTAAGCCGCCTAGTGCTCGTTCACCTGCATTGCACGAACAGCTCGATCAATATTTCTTCCTCTCTTTCCAATCTCGGAATTGAAGTGCAATTCAATGAACGAAAACAATGAAATTATCGAAACCGTTCAAGAAAACCCAAGCAAATCCAAAACCAACTCAAAGCACGAAAGCAACAAGCGACTCGAAATCCGAGGCAACAAAAGATAACAGCGGAGAGGTCCCTCCTGACTCTTCTGCTAAGTCGATCCCGGGGGCACGGTCCACTGAATATGGGAATTGATTCCGAAGAAACAAATCCATAAAGAGGATGAGTTATTGTTTCAATCTATCCCGATCGAACGATACCATCTTGTGTTTCTTAGTCGCGTTCCCCGCATCGGGGGAACGAGACGCTACAGCAAATACCGCACCCTCTCCATTAGCGTCATGTTCATCCGCTCTGCTTCACTGTTGAGCTGTGGTGCCTTTGGTGGAGTCTTCTAGTGTCGTATCCCTTGCTCTCTGCAATAAGAATCAAAGGGACCGATATACTCGCCGCCATTGTCTGACCGAACACATAGCAACTTCTTGCATGTCTTCCTTTCACCAGAGGCCTGAAACTTCTTGAAAGTGGGCAACACCTGATCCTTGGCCTTTAAGGCATAGACCCAAGCCTTCCCGGAATAGTCATCAATAAATATTACAAAATAAGAAGCATCACCAATGGATTTTACATTTATAGGACCGCAGACATCCGAGTGAATCAAATCGAGCAACGCCGGCTTCCTTGAACTTGGATGACTTTGGAAAGACACCCTACTTTGGTTTCCCGCCAAACAGTGCGTGCACTTCTCCAACTTTTTAGAATTTAGCCCTGGAATCACCTTCTTGTTCACCAAGTAGCTAATCTCCTTCTCGCTGATATGGCTGAGTCGTCTGTGCCACAACTCAGTAGAAGTATCAGTAGTTGCGTTAACCTCCTGTGCCCCCTGTACGCTCCCTTCTATATAGTAGAGTCCGGACCTCTTGCTTCCTCTGGCATTCACCATCAAACCTCTGGAAAGCTTCTACTGATTATTTCCAAAGAGACTGAAGAAACCCTCATCATCCAACCTTCTAACTGACACCAGGTTAAAACGGATATCAGGGACATGACGGACATCTTTGAGAATAATAACTGCATGTCTTTGTCCTAAAATACACATCTCCAATGGCAACCGCCTTCGACACATCTCCATTACCCATCTTCAACACTCCACCGTCGCCTGTTGTGTATGTAGAAAATAGTACCCTGTTGTGAGATACGTGCGTTGAAGCACCTGAGTCAACCAGCCAAGAGTCGTCATCGCAGGCGAGGTTCATAACTACCTCATCACCTACAATGATCATGTCGCCTCCATGTGTCGAGGCCGCCGTTGTAGTATTCTCACTTTGCTTCTCCTTGTCGCCCTTCTTCTCTCTCTTCCAAGCGAAATAGTTCCGCTTGATGTGGCCCTTTTTGTCACAACTGTAATACTCTGAGTCCTCGCACCGACCCTTGGACCTTCTCCTGCTTTTGTCTTTGCCACCGCCTGGACCCCTGCTTTTACCCCTTCCGCAGTTCTCTGAAACAAGCGCATCTGAGTGGGATGTGGATGAAGTACCCTGCGAACGTCTCCGCATCTCTTTATTCAGTACCCAGCTCTTGGCAAACTCCAAACTGACCATGCCTTCCAGAACAGAAGCGATCATAGACACTCGTACGGTCTCCCACGAGTCTGGCAATGTACACAACAGCCATAGTCCATGAATCTCGTCGAACTTGACTTCCATCGAGGATAGTTGGTCAATCATGCCCTGGAACTCACTCAAGTGATCCGTAATAGACATCCCATCTTTGTACCGCAGACCCATCATCATCCGGACAAGAACATCCGATCTTCTTCGTATACAAAGATTCCAGCTTATCCCATAGTGTCCTCGCGTGCTCAATACTGGCAATGTGGTTGTACACGTTCTCATCAACGAACTGCCTGATGTACCCACACACCTGTATATGCTCGAAATTCCAGTCCTCTTCGGATTTGTCACTGGGTCTCTCGGAAGAAAATACTGGCAGATGCAGCTTCTTAATAAATAGCAAATCCTTCATCTTGCTCCTTTAGTAATGATAGTTGGTACCGTTCAGCTTTACCATGCGCACCGGCTTCGCGTCCATCTCTCCTCCCTGGTTTGTCTGTCAACTCCTGACACCCTTCAGAAATTCCAGAACCTGGCTCTGATACCACTTTGTTGGGAACGAAAGTGCAAAAATCGTTCCCCAAACCAGAGAGTACCTGCGAGAGAACCGAGCAAAACGCACAAACCAAAAATGCCAAACACAAATCGCAGACACAGAGATTTTTGACGTAGAGAACCCTTGCGGGAAGAACCACGGGACGATCGGAGTCCAACCCTGAAAAGCCTCCACTAATGGAATAAGAAATACACCGACTCCTTACAAACTTTTTACCAATCCAAACGGATCATCACAACTCTTTTAGAACAGAAAATATATTATAACTACGAAGAAGAAAGACAACGAGAATTACCCGAAACTTATCTGCTTATTCGAAACGGCCTCCAATCCTTCTTTCTCCTCTCTAATGTTGCAATGGCACTCTTGCCTCCTTTTCTCTCCTTTTTGTTAATTTTTTTTTTTAGAGAGAGAGATATTTTAGGGCCAGGAGACACCTATATATAGCCTCAAATCCACAACTAGCATTCATATTATAGATAGGAATATCCAATCCAAATCCAATTCCATTGACATATTTCTATTATATGTAAGAATATCCAATCCAAATTCATTAAGATATTCCTATTATATTTAGGAACATCCAATCCAAATAAATTGAGGTATTTCTATTATATGTAGAAATACTCAATCCTACTCCGGAATATTTTTCACATAGGTTGAGAACTCCACCCACTCCAACATCTTTTTTGCTTGAAACTCGGTTGGAAAAGAGAGAAAGTGACACTGTTAAAAAAAATTAGATAAAAGAGGAAGCGGTTGTTTGTTTGCACACACTTTGAAACTTTTTTTTTTTTTATTTTCAACAATCATCTAAACAATCAAACTTATTTTATCTCCATTTTTATAAATTTTAATTCCACCATCCAAATAATTTTTTAAAAATTAAAATTTATGCACATACATTACGTACCCAAATTTGTTTTTCTACTTTTATATTTTTCAACACTACCGTGTATAACCAAACAGGACTTAGCAATTGCTACTCTCCCTTCGAATTGAAGTTTGAACTATTCAACCACATGCACCAAGGAGCTCCTCCCTCCATAGCTCAATATTTAGTTTGAACTATTCAAGAAAAAAAGAAAAAAAAAAAGGGATTAGGAATATTCTCCTTACTTTTGGACTATACAAAAAAGTAAAAAGTATGATTAGACAGACTAATGATAGATAGGTGGACAATCCTAAAACTATTCCACAAAAAGGCTGATAGCTGGTTACTAAACCTGACATCAATCGATCACACACCAAATACAAGAATTAATCACATCCCAACCAACTTGCCTAAATAAAACTCAAGTTTAATTACATCATCACTAATTACAAATTGTACAAAAATTCATGTTCCTTAAATTTCCAAGAACAAGAAACTCCACCAAAAAAAAGGAAAAAAAGAGAAAAACTTGAAAAGAGGTTAATAAAATTAAATTCACAATTAGAGCGAGGAGACCCCCTCTCTCTCTCCACTTCTTGATTCTTGACAATTACTAAGCCGGCAGCCTGGATCGGCGCCTCCGGTACTCGTCGTTGTTGGAGGAGGGCTCGACGACGTCGGCGGCGAACCGGACCTTCTTCTTCCCTTGCTGATCTCTTCTTCTTCTTCCGCTACCTGCTGCTGCTGCAGCTGCTGGTGCAGCTGCAGCTGCACCTGTACCTGTACGTACGTACTTACCAAAATTAGAATTAAATATAATCACATCTGATGCTGTTCACATCAGCTAGATTAATTAAGAAAGAAGAAGAGGAAGAAAATTACATAATTGAAAAAGAGGGTGAGAGAGAGACGCATGGTAACTATATATTCGTACCGACTTCCAAGTCTTGGAGTTTCTTGAGGAAGTCGGAGGCGAGGCGCTTGTGTACGTGGAGGGCCATGATGGCGACGCCGCTGGAGACGGCCACAACCGCCATTAGTCCCATACAATTCGAGCTCTCCATTCCTCTTCTTCTTCTTCTTCTTCTCTCTCTCCTCTCTCTCTCTCAAAGAATTAATTTAGAATGGGAGAAGAGGGGGGAGAGAGATCAAATGTTGAATTAATTTACAAGGAACATGCATGAGAAGAGAGAGAGAGAGAGAGAGAGGAGTCCAATTCATTCACATTCATTTTGACTTTAGGTGCTAGTTGGTGGGCGAATTGACAACCCCCTCCATTCCGTTCCGTCTCGTCGCCTCCCCACAGTACTGTCCTTGTTTGTTCAGTACAACGTAACTCGGTTCTGTTAACCGCTCCGTCAGGTTACCCACCTCTCTCAACCTACTAGTGGAGAAAAAAAAAATGAATGCTATAAGCTTTTCTTGAAAAGTTCAATTTTAGGATAAATTTTTTGTTTCAAAATATATCTTTACATATACTTATCAATTAATATTAGTTATTAAATTAACAGAGACAGTTAGTTAATTACACAGTCTTGGTGTTAATAAATATTAAAATAATTATATTAACTGTTTTTTTAGTTTTTCTAATAATAATATATAAAATATATGCAACGCATGTATCTATATATTAATTATATAAAAAAAAATTGAGCTTCATTACAATTTTTTTTTTGCAAATATGTCCTTTCTTATATTTATAAATTAATATTATTCAAGAAATTAATAAAAACTGTTAGATAATTACTTATAGACAAAAAAAATAAGAGAACTATTTTTTGCTCTCCCTAAATTTTATAAAATACGCACGTATGTACATCTGTTTTAAAAACCATAGTTAAATACCTAGTTTAAATAAGTTATATAGCACTTAGTATTAGCCTACTATGTTTTTAAAAAGCAGAGAAAACTTGGCTTGATTTTAAAATTTGTCAGATGATGATAAATCAATTATTATCAAATAATTCTTGTTGCTACTTTAAGAAAGAACATATAAAAGTAATTCAAACATGCTATATCAAATCGAACCTCACTTAAAATTAAGAAAATTTGAAGTTTGAAGTAACACTTTTAATTTCTTTCTTCTTTTTCTTCAACAACAATCGATAAAAATGTATAAGATAAACTTAATATGATTCCAAAAAAAATTATTATACTACAAAAAGATCCAAGAAGCTCAGAGCACGTTTGCTTACGTTTTAAAACTTAGATTTATACGTTTAAACGTCAAGTCGGCTTAAAAGACTGTTTGGCAACTCAGTTTTTTGAAAGTAGACAAAGCTTGTCTTGGGAGAGCAGTTCTTTCTTTTTCTCTTGGGACCCGATCCCCTTCTCTCCCCTAACCCAGCTCACCCCCCCCCCCCCCCCCGCCCCCGTCTTTCTCACTCCTGAACCTATGCAACAGTAGCAAAAAAGTCTCCTCCATCTTCTTCTTTGGTGGTGCGTGGGAGGACGAGGACGCGACCATGGTCGAGGACGTCATCCTGGCGAAGGACCTCCACATACACCTCTTATTCGCCATCGCAGAGAGATTCGTGTCGACCCTCTATATCCAAGAGGTGACGACAAACTTCTGGCCGACGATGTTCTCGACGGTGAGTTTATTGAGGAAGCAAGAGGCAGCCGATGAGGAAGAAAATGGACCACTTGAGGAGGACGTACTGGACAATGTAGAGGCCCTCGCAGTTGCGCCAGTCCCGCTTGACGAAGTCGTTCTCGACTATCTCGTAGTCCAGGATCTCGATGGTGGCACAGATGGTCGCCGAAGAGGGATACCTGGAAGGTGGTGTTCGAGGCGTCGCGCAGGAGGAGGACCCTGCCACCTTCGTCGACAACGGGGAGGAGGGGGGCAATATCACGCCCAAACTCCGTAAAGTCGGTAATCGTCCCCCGGACGTGATATCGTGCGTTCCTAGGTTGCGCAACGCACAAGGTAAGAAGATAAAATATATAATTTTCATAGAAAATACTGAGTCACAGCGGAAGATTTATAAAGTCATATAAAACAATCATAGTATGCGAAGCGAAGCTATTTTATTTGATAATAATATCGGTTACAAAGGCATGAATAGCCCCATTGAATATGCTAAGTTGGCTACAACACTCGTTGATCTCTCTTGCTTACAAAGAATTTTCACCGTTCCATACATCACATCTTCGTATATACAAGCTAAGGCCTCGTACCTGAGAACTTGAAAGAGGGTTCCCACAAACGTGGGTCAGTACGCAACTTGTACTAGTGAGCAAGATAACAAACTCGCCTAAACGGACACTAAGTGATCATGGCAAGTATACAGATTTTAGTGATCTTTCTAGTTAGAACTTAGATGAATTTCAGTTTATGTTGAGGCATGCCTTGAAAGCAGTAAATCATGCTCGTATGTAAACTTGGAAGTTATGAAAGCATCTTTGTATATATAGCATTGAATTCACTTAAGAAGACAAGCATGTTATTTTCAAACGCATCGCTAAGTAAACTTATTATAATCGGTCGTCTCGATCTCTATGCATGTTATATTTAATTTGCATTGTTAACTAAGCAAGCAATACATGTGTCGCTTATGAAACGTATGAAATATGTTTATATCGTTGCGCTCAATAGAGACTTAGAATATATAGCCGATGTACACACTCTTGCTCGACGCAAGGCGACATTCATCCTCCTGGCTAAATCGTTTGATAATCTATCGTCTCTTATCTATATGCAGGTTACTGATGACACGAGCGTCATATTGGGCATAACGAATCTTGATATTTCGGTGAATCCTCTCAGTCGGGTTATAAGTCCTCAGGAGGTCCCGAAAGTCCCTTGGTCATTAATGGTGCATCCTCTCAGTTTGAGTCGACCCCCCCCCCCCCAATGTCATTTTTATGGTATGTCATGCCTCATTCAGCTTCCAAGTAATAAGCCTACCTTAATGGCCCTCCATACCGTGCTCAATGGCACACTCAAATTTCTCCATGGCCGAACAGTCCCGGTACTCCGGCGACTTTCGTTCGAGGAATACCTTAACCAGTGCACAGGTAGCCCATGACTATTGATAACCAAGCAACGTTTCAAAAATGTAACTACGGCGAGGTACAAGTCTTCTTACCCCACTCAAATACTTAGCATCACTTTAATTTGTAAGTACGATGAGGTACTTGTCTACTCGCCCTACTTTTTAAAATATAAGTATAGCGAAGTACGTGTCGACTCACCCCACCAAACCATCCTCGTGGCATCGTACTCTTCCGATCAATGTTCCGGTTGGGTGACCCGTAGGTCCCAACAACTAAGTCTTGTGCCACTTCTCGACACAGTGTGTCACGACCCGCACCCGGAATAAGGGCACGAGTGGTGAACTACGCCCACCCTACGTCGTAAGAACGACGTAGAACGCTGTCTTGGTCAACAATACTATCTAATATCTCACACAATATGTATATAAGGGTACCTGTCATGCTATCTCAACTCCAAATGGAGGAACAATATGGTATATGATAATGAAACCAATACTAAATCACAATATCAAACTAGGGGAAGAAATACCACGATATGGAATAGGAAAGTAGTACAAGAGTCACAAATACATCCACAAGTCCACAATATAAGTCTAGGCACAAAGCGACTCTCAAAATAATATATACATGACAAGAGTCTAAAATAAGACTAATACATTGTCTAACAATATAAGTCTAAGCCTCCTTAGTCTCTAGCACTAGGTTCTCTTGCACTAGGGGAGTCTCCTCTAATGGTTCATCGTCCTGCGGTCCGTAGTAAGTGGGACACTGCTCCTCAAGCCAATTATCTAAATAATATATCCAATCAGGATTGGAGCAAAGTACATACATCTGGAAGCAGTTCCAAATACATGGTAGAGCATATATGATAAATAATAGAAAAGAATATAAGATAACTAGCAATAAAAAACGAAAATGAACTAGAGTGAATATGTGAAGTACTGAAATAAAAGAACATGCAATATGGAATAACTGCAAGTAATAAAAAATATATAAACTAGCTAATGTATCATAGAGTACAAGTTCGTTATGTGATCGATTTTGGATTGAACACGAATACAATATGGTAAATCGATTACACATGTGATATGTAATCGGCATGTACACGAATACACTTGGGCTTGATCACATAACCAACTCCTACTCCCCCATCCCTAACCAATACTAATGGATCCAATCACGACATGTTATGAACACGAACATAAGCATACTTAACACGAGCAGTGTATGAACACAAAGTACACGATAATTAATATCTGATACATACGATAAAATACATATGAAGGAGTACCCACTGAATAAGGTAGGGGATAATATCCCATGACATGATCCATTTAGTATCAGTCCGTGTAGTCACTGTGTCGAAATCAAGTATACAGTTCTAGAACATATAATATATACACTATCATGACTGAAAACTAACAGAGAAATATACTCACCTCGGGTCCTGAGCAAATGTGTCTCTCGATGCACAAGCTGGTGTCACACAATCCTATTTAGGAAATATCATGTCAAATGGTATAATAAAGGAGAAATGAGTTAAAATGCACTAATACATGCTTTTAGGTCAATTTTTAAGTTATTCTAGCTCAACTAAGTCATACTAGGTCCAATACTATATAATACTAGCTCATTATAATTCTACCAGGTCATTACCTAGGTTTCCAAGCCATACTTAACATTAACCTTCTATATGTATATATACTACTAATTAGTATTAGGTAATTGTTATAATACTGATAACTACTACTAGTATCTTAACTAACCATATACTGTTAGCTAACTTACTAAACTGATTAATATAATATACTAATAATATCTAACTAAAATAACTATTATACCTAACTGGTAATTCTTAACTGATACAAGCTAACTACTAACTGACATTTATAAACACAAACCGATACACTAGGTATTAATCATCTAACTTAATCTACCATGTTAACTTGTACTAACTGCTGCTATTACCCACCTTCTAGTAGCTGCTGCAACTAGACCTTTCCTCCAGTTTCAGACCAAGACTCCTCTCTCTTATATGCATCAACTATTTGCTCATCCATAACATACAACTTAACTCAAGTTCATGCACCCTACTTATTCACAAATGGTTCATTAACTCAAGTGTACACCAAATCTGAACTGAACTCCTATCCCAAGCGGAACTGATACACATACCTACTGGCCTATCCTATATTCAATCCCAGTTAACACCCCCCTTTCAAGTCTCACAGCAACATCAGCACACCACTACCCAACATCACTGCCCAGGTCTAACCCGACTGTACACATGTTGCAGTGCACAAACAAGTGCACTGCCTGCACTTAGTAATTCACCCTCTCTAAAACAGACCTTAATTCTCACCTATCACCCTCCTTCACAAGTCGTACACCTAAACTCAGAATACCCATGCATCAAATCTGTATAGCAAAATCCCAAATCCCGTGCACACAAATCCCGTGCACACATACAAGTGAACACATGAACACCTAAAACACTAATCACCAATACTTGACATAGTGCTCTTCCAGTCCCCATCATTGTTAGCTCCCTGTTGTATATTAAACTAATGTATATCAGTGCTCATAAGGCACTGATACACCACTGTTGCATAGAAAATCCTTATTGATACATGCATGTGCACATTTGTACATTGGTTAACATCCAACCACTGCATTTGATACTCATTAACTAAAACCCCCAATGTAGCTACATACACTCGACAGTGTACCCTGGCACTGGGCAGTGTTATCCCCCATTGCTCACCCCCACAGCAACAATATCAACCACATATACTACACAATGCCCCACAGACACAGATATTATCATCACAACACACAATAATTCATATATATATATATATATATATATATATATATATATATATATATATATATATATATATATATATATATATATATATATATCAACACACACACACTAGCATTTAAACAAATACTTATAGAGTATAGCTTAGGAAAATTATGATACACATCCAATTGAAATACCATAACCCAAATTCACCACAAATATACATTCCCACTTATCCATTACACAATATAATATATATTATAACTAATTACAATAGGTATTGAAGAAAATTTATACAAAACACCCAAAATGAGCTCCGTATCTCACCATATCACACTGTATCGTGATACGGCCTACTTGTGTCCAATTGTGGACACGTACATAGTCTCACAATCCCGATCTAAGTCTAATTAGATCTAATTGGTCTCATGACACACAATTGTTGTGTCAAACTCATAATTTCCCCTAATTGGACACAAATCACCATATAGAAATTACCATACACAACCAAATAGCCAAGAACTTGTTCCTATAGGTAGCCCTATACCATGGGAGGGTTCCTAATTGTTAAATGCATGATTTAGAACCTACAATGAGGGTAAATTCAGAATTATACCTATTAGGAGATGGATATCCAATGAATTGTCCCTACGGACACGATCCAGACACAATCTCCTTGCCAAAGCTTCTCCTCCAAGTGCTCCTTGCTACTAAAATCTCTAATGCTCCATGAGTGGTAAAAAATAAGGAAGAATGTGAATGAATTGAGAGGAATTAATGGAGGGATGAAGGGAATTGGGGATCTAGAAATTAGGGATCTCAAAATGAATGAACAAATAGAGAGAAGAGAGAGAAAGGAGAGGCTATATGTGACCGCCCCTAGCTTTCCCCCTCTCCAAGAATTGTTAATGCCTAATTTGCCCCTCACTAATTAATATGAAAAGAAATTAAGAAGCGCTATATTGGAAAGGCTTCTAAACTAATATAGAATAGGCTAATCCTTCTAATTAACTAATGGGAATGGGTTTAATGTGCCTAGTCCATGTTGAGCTTAAAGTTTTTATGACAAGCCTAAATAATAGGCTAGCCCACTACTATTAATAAATAATACAAAGCATAATTAAATTAAATTAAATAGCACTATGATAATTATTAATCACTAGAAATAAATAGATATTTAAAAAGAACAAAATATCCTTATTTGGAAAAGTGGGGGTGACAAACCTACCCTCCTTAGAAAAATTTTGTCCTCAAAATTTAAGGAAGGAACCAACTACAACAAGCAATCATAACAAGCAAGAAATAAATATATCTCACGTCTCAAACAGATAAGTATATCGCTCGCGCATCTCGGCTTCTCGCTCCCAGCACTACCAGAAAAAGTCAAATTAGTGACGTCTAAAAACGTCGCTAAATAACCAAAAATCGTCGCTAATTTGGTTTAGCGACGTTATTAGCGACGTTTTAAAGCAGTCGAAAATAACCAAGTCGCTAAAACAAAAAATGTCGCTAAACGTCGCTATGCCGACGTTTTTTAGCGACTTTAATGTGTCGCTAAATTTAGCGACGTTTTGCGACGCCACGTCACTAAATAGCGACGTTTATTAAAGTCGCTAAACGACGCTGATTAGCGACTTATATAGCGACGTTACACCGACGTCATTAATGGCCTGGCAATACTGCCATGTCAGCAATTTGCGACGTACAACGACATTTTTAGCGACGTCATTAGCGACTGGTTATAGCATCGCTAATTAGCAACGTATTTAGCGACGTAAGAGAACGTCGCTAAACGTCCCTAATTTTCAAAAAAAAAATTAAAAAATATTGCATTTATGGGTTTACCCACCCCCTTGGGTTCATTATCAAGTATATGATGGTAGTAGAAATAATTGAATAAAGAACACAGTAGCAGCACCAAGGGAAAAAATTCTAGTGCACTGGGTAAATACAGGCCAAGTATCAGTCATCAGTTGTAAACCAAAATATGAATAATATAATAAAATTTGAAGAAAATTCTAGTGCACTGGATAAATACAGGCCAAGCATCCAGCAAATCTCATCGTAAACGTAAAGAATATGGCAAATTTATATCCATACAATCGCATCCTAAATAATAAAAAATATATAAATATCCAGTAACTAACTATACTACTGCGGATCGGCAGGAGGCTGACCACCGGCATACTTGAAGGATACGAACTACTCATACTCGTCCCGTGGAATCGACACCGATGTTGATGGAGAAGGCAGTGACGTCGGTGGAGTCTGTGTCGATGTAGGCGCACTAGGAGGCCGTGCCCGCTCCAAGTCTGCGAGTCGCTGGTTGTAAGAATCCATGGTAGATAACAGCCTCGTACACATATGAACCATTGAATCCTGCATCATCGTCAGCCTCTCGCCAATTGATACCTGTAACGCCTGCAGCTCCATGATGTTGCGGTCATTGGAGGCTCTAATATCATTTGTCAAATCCTGGAGCTCCGTCATGCTGCGGTCGAGCATATCCAATCGTGCGATGAGCATCGGATCGTCCGCCTGCGGCTGGGACCGGGGCTGCTCCTCCAAACTTCGCAGCAACTCGTCACGGAGAGACACAATCTGACGATCAACGGCCTCCTGGACGGCCTCGTGGACTCTGACTGCGAGGGCTGCGACTGCGAGGGCTGTATGGAATACGCAGCTGTCGGGGAGGCCCTAGATGACTGCGTCGCAACCAGGGCGCCATAGGAGCCCGTACCGTAGTACGTACCCCTCTGGAGACCACCAGCTGCGGTCACCCACAGGTCATCCGTCGACGGAGCTGGAGCGGGCTGCGACGAAGTACCAGCCTCTCCAGGTGTAGGTGCACTAGCAGTCGCCCGCTCACGCAACCTAAGATACTCGGCCTAGAAAGGTTTGGAAACTCGATAATTGTCTAAGTTATATTAAAATTAATACAAAGTAAAGTAATACTTACATAGGTCTGTGAGGCCCTCTCATCAATGAGATTTATGTCCTTGCGATGGGTGGCCAAGAAGACGGTCATCATGTTTGCATCCTCACCCGTATGTACTTGTTAAAAATATATTATTTATTACTAAACTTAAACATTTTTTTCAAGTACCATTTTATGGTACTTATATTAAAATAATATATTTTAAAAGAAAAAATATACCAGACGACGAAAATATTCCGTCATCAGAATCGAGCCACCACACCACTTGGCAGCATTCTGCCTAGTCGCTTTGGCCTTCTTAGACCTTTCCTTGTAGCTCGGATCGTCGAATCTAGCCCTCATCGCAGTCCACTGCTCAGGCGTGATCCAACCTTGGATCGGTTTTCCAGCACGATCACGAGCCTTCTGTTCTTCCAGAGCATCTCGGATAAGCTTGGCGGCAACGGTAGGAAAGAGCCGCTCGATCAACTCGGTCCGGTACGGAGGATAAAAATACGTTTGCTACAATAAATAATTTAATAAGTTAGCATCACAGTTAATATACATAAATTAGAGGATTTATTTAATATACTTTTACCTGGAAGTGCGCAAACCAGAACGCTTTCCTCTCCTCCGGAGCCTCAGAGTAGTTGATCCAAGGGCCACCGTAGTTGTTCCTCAGAAATTGGCCCAGGCGTCTCTGAACCGACGATGGACGATATCTATAAAGAGATAATAATTTAGAATACTGAAAAAGTCAATATACAATGAATAAAAAGAAACACAAATATATACTAAACCATCTAATTGACTTACTTTGTACCGTCGACCCAAATCTCTGTTCTCGTCTCCTCCGGAGGTGCGCATGGAGGATCTTGCTGATGCTGGGACAACGTGGGCACGACCTCCTCGACATGCTCATCTGTCCCCATGGTTCCGTCAACAGGAGGAACACTGGACGAGGGTATACTATCACGCAAGGAAATACTCGTCCCAACAGTCGGAGATGTGAGTGATCGATATACTGGAGTACTGGGCGACGATGATCCGAAACCAACAGTAGGCAGTACCGAAGGAGCACTCTGTCTACCTCGGGACCTGCCGAATCCTCCGTGTCGTCCTGTCATATCTGATAACAACAAATGATGAATATAGAGAAACACAAATATATAGTACATTCTACAATCAAAATGTGATGCATATCTCAAAGCATTCTACAGTCAAAATATAATACATATATTCGTTAATGGGTACATCTACTTCGTCAATTTTCCAACCTTGATCTACATTCTACAGTCCAAATATAGTTACATTCTACATGCAATATATTTTATTTTCAATCATCTTCAGAAAATTTATCTTGTTCGCCTTCCTCGTCCTCCTCTTTCTCTTTCTCGTCTTTACTTTTATCTACTTCGTCTTCCTCTTCGAATAATTCTACATCTTCTACATTATTACTCGTGTAATGAGTAACTTCCGTTGAGTCCACATCTACAATATTTGTTACAAGAGGTAGATCGTCCTCCTGATAAGCTATTTCGTCAATGTCAAAGGTATTTCTAGCTTTAGTCTTGCATACTGCCCACCAATCCGACCTCGCTGTCCCCCGTCTAGGATAAGTTGTGAAGTACACGAGCTGAGCCTGACTTGATAGGATAAATGGTTTGTAGACTTGATATCTACGCTTGTAGTTTATATCCACAAGGCCATGCTTGTCAATTTTCCAACCTTAATCTTGAATCGGATCGAACCATTCACACCTGAATAGCACGATATTAGCAGGTTCTGTGCCATAATTATATGTCAACTCCACAATCTCTCGTAAGATGCCAAAAAAATTATTGCCCGGATTGACGCCTTTGTAGCTCAAAGATTTGATACACAAACAACTATTTTTCGTGGAATCAAGATCCAGAAAGCTGTCTCTGATAGGAGCATTTGTTGACTTGAACCTGAACCCATTCACACAGAAACTTGGCCATATTTTTACGGCAGTAATTGGTCCCTTGGCTAGAGTTCTAATAAATTCAGTCTCGGGTGTTATTAGATGATCGACCTAAATACCAAAGTAGCGATAGTAAGTTATTTGTTTTGCAAGTGCAGAAATAAAAAGTAATTACCAAGCATCTTACATATGCGCTCAACCAAGAAGGAAAATGGCATCTCATATCTTGTTCTACTTCTTCGTCTGTTATGTAGGGTCTAACCGACCTCAACTCATCATTATATGTGCTGAAAAATAATGAAGCAACTGCTGATTAGTAACATAATAGTATCTTATACTATTACATTGAGATGATGTAAACGTGGACGTATTAATTACTTACCCTTTAGCTTTTCCACTTCATCCTCGTCGCAATTGAGTAATATATACAATTGAGCAGCCCTTAGCTCATCGTCATTCAAATATCTCTTCTTCATTTTTCTCGAAGGCTTTCCGGACGCATTGAATACTTTGAGTATTGTATAATTAGATTCCTGATATGCGTCACCGTTTCTCGGAGCTTTCGTCCTATTAGTAGCAACATGCGATTTGAAATACGTCGAGCAAAAGTTTGTAATCTCCTCGAGAACATAAGCTTCACAAATAGAGCCCTCAACCCGTGCCTTATTTTTTACCTTTCTCTTTAGGTGATTCAGATGCCGCTCAAAGGGGTACATCCACCAATAACCGGCAGGACCACCAACACGTGCCTCATAAGAAAGATGAATTGGCAAATGCTCCATAGAGTCGAAGAATCTAGGAGGAAATACCTTATCGAGCTTATATAGTGTTACCGCAATGTCCTTCTCTTGCTTTTCTAGATGATCGACGTGCAACTTAGTACAACAAAGATCTCTGAAGAATATGCTCAGCTCTGTCAATGGGTCCCAAACGACCTGCGGTAAGAATTTCTGAAATACAATCAGAATTAACCTCTCCATGAATACGTGACAATCGTGGATCTTCATACCCACCAGTTTGTTCTCCTTGAGGTCGACGCATCTTCTCAAGTTCGACACGTACCCGTCTGAAAACTTTAGACCCTGAATCCAACTACAAAGTCTACCTTTATCCTCTTTCTCCAGTGAGAAAACTGACTTATGTTGCTTTAACTTTCCATTCCCCTCCTCTATCAAATGCAATGCAGGACGTCTACATATTTATTCTAAGTCCAACCTGGCCTTCGGATTATCTTTTGTCTTCCCCTTTACCTCCATTACAGTATTAATTATGTTATCAAATACATTCTTCTCGATATGCATGACATCAAGGTTATGTCTGATCAGATTGGTGCTCCAATATGGCAGATCCCAGAATATACTCCTCTTCGTCCAGTTATGGGTACGACCAAATCCGTCACACTTGTACCCCTTAGCAGGCTCTTCGATAGCACTTGGTAAATCTTTTACCTTTTCCCATATCGTGCATCCGGGCCACCTTGGCGGTGGATTGGCCTTCTCCACAACTCCCGCACGAAAAGCATTCCGGTTCCTCCGGTACGGATGATCCTTCGACAAAAATTATTGATGACAATCGAAGAAGCACGGTTTGCCTCCGTATTTCAAACGGAAAGCCTGAGTACGGTCCATACAATACAGACATGAGAGACGACCATGGGTGCTCCATCCCGATAATATTCTATAGGCTGGAAAGTCGTTGATGGTCCACATAAATGCTGCCCTCATCTGAAAATTCTGCTTTCTAGAAACATCGTACGTGTTGGCACCTACTTCCCACAGCTGATTTAATTCATCTATCAAAGGCTGTAAATACACATCGATGTTTTTTTTTGGATTGTTCGGACCCGGGATAATAACGGTTAGGAACATATACGGAGTCTTCATGCACATCCAAGGCGGTACATTGTACGAAGTGACGATCACAGGCCAACACGAATACTGGGAGCCCAAAAGTCTGAATGGGGTAAAACCATCAGAGGAGAGCCCCAATATGACATTACGTGCTTCCTCGGCAAAATGTGGATACTCTCGATCAAAGTACTTCCATGCTTCTCCATCGGATGGATGATCCAATACTCCTTCGATCTGTTTTCGCCTGTGCCAACTCATGTTTTCTGCAGTCTCCTTAACCATAAACAACCGCTGCAACCGCGGTGCCAAAGGCAAGTAGTGCATCGAATCGGTAGGCTTCCTTGTACCGACAGACTTTTTTCTAACAGTGGCCTTGTAGCGATCAGCACCACAGAATCTGCACGCATCTTCATCCTTGTCGTCTTTGTAGTACAACATGCACCCGTTGTGACATGCATTAATTTTCTCGTATCCCATCCAAAGTGATCTCACCATCCTCTTAGATCGATAGAAGTCTTTAGGCAACTTTGTACCCTCGGGCAAGATCTCTATAATCAAATCGAGCAGTCGATTATAGCATTCTTGCGATATGTTAAAATCGGACTTGATGCTCAATAATCTTGTAACCACCTCCAACGGTGAATGATCCTCACAATCAGGATATAGTGGAGTCCTTGCATTCTCCAGCAACTCCATAAACTTTGCAGCATCGGCATTCGGTGCCTCCTCAGCTGCATCATAATTGTCCGGATTGAAACTAGGTCCCGCCGTATCATAATTGTCCGGATTGAAACTAGGCCCTGCCGCATCATAAACCATGTTCACCAACCCGTCGTCGTAAGCATCATGGTCTTGGACATCCATATACGGCTCCACATAGGGCTCCGACTCCGATGATAGAGATACAAGTTCTCCGTGTGCGGTCCACTGATAGTAATTCGGCGTGAAGCCCTTCGAGTATAAATGATATGTAACTTCCACTTCAGGATGATATTTCCTGTTGCGACATCTCACACACGGACACTTAATTTTGGTACCATCCCTGTACTGAGAGAAAGCCTTGGCGAACTGCAGGAACTGCTGTACACCCTCAATAAATTCATCCCGCACACCGCACATGTCATCAGGATGACGGTTGTACATCCACGAACGATGACGCAGGTAGTAATTCATATCCATTTCTAGATACTTCTGCAAAAATGATAGTATGTATCATATAAATCATTACATACAATGGTTTATCACCTAACTTCATAACTTAACCGTACTATAAAAATCATAACTGATATAATACATACTTTCATTTATCAAAGTCTAAAATAAGCAATATTCAAAACAACTGACCATTTATCAAAGTCTAAAATAAGCAATACTTTAATTTCATAACTGATATAATACATACTTTCATTTATCAAAGTCCAAGAGCCCTTGAAATGATAAACAGGGTTAACTAGTTCATGGTGATGTTTCTAAGCCACTTCTAGATCCATACTAGTTTATACTAGTCAATACTAGGTTAATACCTTGCTACACTATGTCTTCTAGGTCGTACTAGGATATTCTGCTTTGAAATTAAGTACTCTACTATCCATACTGAGAGCCTCTTACCCTTGGCCTGGAACCTTGCAATTCATCCTTATACTTGCTCACTGGACTATAACCCAGTTAAGGGTTGTATTGGCATGCAACAAGTGACCGGTGAACACCTACCCGATACTTGTCTATACCTTAACCCAAACACATGCCTGCAGACCCTAACTAAGTCTGCAACCTCTGATACTTTGCACTTATTCTGCAGTGGCTAAATTTTCCCTTCACTTAGTTGTTTCCAACTGCCCTTAGCTACTGCCATGGCTCGCAGCAGTGCTTGTTGCTGCCTTGCCATTGCTCAAGCATGCATGTGTTTGATGCTGCTCAAGTGTGCACCAACACTCTCCCACTGCAGAAGATGACAGGAACCAATCCCCTCCTCACAGTGCCAACCCGACACCACTGCAACACATTGCCAGCTTGCCTAATGCACTAGGCCAAACTGAATTGAGTTCTGTTCCTGAAGCCTCATAGTTCAGTAGTGACACCCACACACAACTCGACTCTTCTACCCTCTTCCACATCAAGTACATCTAGAAGACACTATGAACACCAACACAGATAACAGTAGCTATATACCTATCTATATATATATATATATATATCGAGTTACACCTATATATGCATACACTCTATCATATGCAAATAGATAATACACCAATTTACATATACATATCATATGATACTCTAAGGCATAAATAGACACACACACACAATCACTAGTCCAATTCACAAATATTTGGTGTGCAACACCAAGATACTCTATGATACATCCTCCATACACCACACCACCATGATACCAACCCTCAATTCACATGGACACATCCAATAGATCAAATATTGTGTGTGTGTCAGTGAGTGTGTGCCGTGCCTGTGGCAGTGTCAGTGTCAGTGTCTGTGTGTGTGTGTGTGTGTCTGCGTCTGTGTGTGTCTGTCAGTGTCTGTGTCCGTGTGTCGTTTCTGGGTGCGTGAGTCATGTCTGTCAAGTGTGTCTTGTGTCAGTTTCACATGAGAGAGAGAGAGAGATTACCTAGAGCTCGAGGAGGAGGAGGGGGATGCCGGAGTAGCCGCAGCCATGGAGAGCCGGTCGCCGGAGAGGGGGGCGGGGGAAATCGAAAAGTTTCAAAAATTTTGACATATGGGAGAAAATAAAACTGAGCCCTAATTAACCAAAATTTAGCGACGTTTAGCGACGTCAAATAAAAACGTCGCTAAAATAAAATTTAGCGACGTCAAAGACGTCGCTAAATACGTTGCTAAATATTTTTGATAGATACGTCGCTAATTACGAGGTTAAACGTCGCTAAATCAGATATATTAGCGACGTTTAGCAACCATAATTGAACTTATAGCGACTAATCTTTTAAAATCTTAATAAAAGTCGCTAAACGTCGCTAAATGTTGCCATTTAGCGACGTCTAGCGACGATTTTTACGGAGTCGCTAATTTAGCGACGTTTTTACTTGGAGTCGCTAAAATACGATGCCAATCCCGCTTTTTCTAGTAGTGCAGGTAGACTCCCCTGGAGAGTGATGCCTCCACGCGACGTGTACTAAAGGAATCGTCTGGTTCTGTAGTACCTTCTCCCTGCGATCCAGAATCTCCACTGGCTGCTCTGGGTAGCTGAGAGTCAGACCCACCTCGATCTGCAAGTGATCCAATACATGGCTAGGGTCTGCCACGTACCTTCTCAGCTGTGACACGTGGAACACGTTGTGCACTCCCTTTAGTACAGGCGACAAGTTTATTCTATAATATACTGCACCGATCTCAAGAACACCGAAGGGTCCAATGTACCGCGGACTAAGCTTCCAGCCTCCACCAAAGAAAATCGTGTCCCGTGTCAGAGAAATCCTTAAGAACACCAGATCGCCCACCTATCACAAAACACAGCCTTATCACTCTATCTAATACAGGCAATCACAAATAATGTAAACAAAACCTATACCTCAAACTCCAATGGTCTCCGGTAGTTATCGGCCCAATGCCGCTGTCTGTCTTGTGCCACCCAAAATCTATCCATGATAAGCTTCACCTTCTCAGCTGCATCCACGACCATCTCCGGTCCTAATAAGGCTCTCTTACCAACATTATCCTATGATAACGGAGTGTGTTACGCCCCGGTCCCGCAGGGGGCCGTTCGTCCTCACTTGGTCCCTACGGAATCGATCATCCTCGCACGGGTGTGATGTCGTGCAAGCCAAAGCTGTGCTTGCACAAGACCAAAGCTTTGAACAAGGGCAAGTAAGCTATTCAAGACAGGAGAAGAGGCACATATATTGCAGAAAAGTAAAGAACACAATGGCATATAAACAAGCGGCGCTTGGCCGAGGTTATAATTCGTTCAAGATCTCTTTCTTTCGATTATAATGACACCGTTCAAGCGTTTCGATAACTTCTATAGAAACATATAACAATCTCTATTTAATCAAGCAAGCATGGAAATAGTTCTCTATCTCTTTAGCTAAGCATGCAACTCTACTCTTTCTTTTAGCATATACGAAGGAAACATATGAACATCTTTTACTCTTATTTATTAGCATGGCAGCGGTTCGATCGATAGTGGTGTCCGTGTAACTAAGCATGCAATATCTTATTCTTTACTATCATGGCAATAGTTCTCTCTCTTTCTCTTTAGACAAGCATACAAGTTCTCTAGTTAGGCAAGCAAGTTCGTTTCAATGACAATCTATGTGAGTTCTCTTATTAAGCATGCAGAGGCAGGTCCTTTCATTCTTCTTATGAAACTATCTTCTTAGAACAAGCATTCAAAAACTCAGATTCATTATTAAGGCATGCAAGAATCAGAGAATGAAGTTTTGCCCACTCGCCTAGATCAATCGTCTTGTGTTTTGATTGGAAACTCTCCAAGAAGGCTTCCGCTCGAGCCAGCAAAGCAATATCTCTTGTACATAGTGCCTACGCGGAGTGGGGCACTACAGAGTTCGACATCTCCGTCCATACAATGTCTCAAATGGTGATATCTCGATACTGGCATGGTAGTTATTGCTGTAAGCAAACTCTACCAAGTGAAGATGATCCTTCCAAGAGCCTCTTAAATCCAAAACATAAGTGTGAAACATATCCTTGAGAGTCTGGGTAGTCCTCTCCGACTGTCCGTCTATCTGAGGGTGATATACGGTACTAAACTTGAGTTGGGTGCCCAAGCTAGCCTACAAACTCCTCCAGAAGTGGGATATGAAGCGATTATCCCGATCCGAGACTATGCTTATGGAAACTCTATGCAGTCTGACGATCTGCCGTACATACATCTCCGTGAGACTCTCCATAGATGTACCCACTTTAAATGGCAAAAAATGGGCCGATTTGGTCAACATGTCTACGATGACCCAAATTGCATCTTTTTTCTTGGAGAATACGAAAGCCCGGATACAAAGTCCATCGTCACACGCTCCTACTTTTACTCTGAAATTGGTAAAGGGTGCAGTAATCATCCTATCCTGTGCCTTTTTGCCTTTACCTGCTGATATATCAAGCATCTGGATACGAAGCTTGCCACCTCCCACTTCATACCATACCACCAAAAATGCTCTCTCATGTCTCTATACATCTTATTGGCACCTAGATGAATAGAGTACTGAGATCAATGCGCCTCCTGAAGAACCTCCTTGCACAATATTTCATTCGGCACACACAATCTGGTACCGTGCCTCAAAGATCCATCATTTACAATAATGAAGTCCTCTGCCATTAACATCTGGACCTGCGCTCTGATGCTCCTCAGAGACTCATCCTCGAACTGTGCGGCTCTGATCCGGTCCATCAACTCTGACTGTACCTAAATCCCCACATCTGTACCGAAACTCCAGGGACTAGCACCTCAATATCCAAGCTATCAAGATCGTACAATAAATGTCTGTCCTTCGTTAAGTACATAGTCATTGGATACCTGTTCAAGGCATCATCTACTATGTTGGCCTTCCCTGGATGGTACTACAAAAAAATATCGAAGTCCTTCATCAACTCTAACCATCGCCGTTACCTCATATTGAGCTCTTTCTGTGTAAACACATACTTCAAGCTCTTATGGTCTGTAAAGATCTTCACACGCTCTCCTTACAAGTAGTATTTCCACAACTTTAGAGCAAAAATGACTGCTGCCAACTCCAAGTCATCGGTAGGGTAATTTTTCTCATGAGGGCGTAATTGTCTGGAAGCATAGGCAATCATCCTCCCGTTCTGCTGCAACACACATCCCAAACCCTTACCCGAAGCATCATTATATATATAGAAAATCCTCTTGTCCCTGATAGCAACGTAAATACTGGAGCTCTAGTTGTAGAAGCATGAAATACGCTGGGGAAATTGTACGCGTATTATACAGTCAAAACCCAACATGCATGAAGTCCGCGTAAAATAACGCTTCAAGGCTGTGTAGCGTAAAACATGGTTTTAGAATTGCTCGTGTAAAATAGAGCTTCAGAGCTGGTTGGCATAAAAAAGAGCTTCAGAGCTGTCCGCGTAAAGCAACGCTTCAAGGCTGTTTTGGCATAAAAGGTTGCTACACCTCCCTCCGGCGTAAAATACGTTTGTTTTTAATGCAACGTAAAGTCATATGAGGAACTTTTTATATTCCTCGGATGAATCCGTCAGACAAAACAATGAACCTGACTCCTGACAAAAGTACTACACGACGATCGAGAGGACAGCTGTGATGATAATTTTGCACAGAGACCCAGACTGTCGTTTAGTGACACATCCTGGATACAAGTCATTTTTTTACACATTCAAGGAATACGCTGCCTATTCTACATAGGCGAAGATGAGTTTTTACGCTCAAGATGAGACAAAATCAGATGCCACATTAAAAGCTACTTTTTGTACAAAGCTCGAGGCATATCTCGGTATTTAATGCACGAGATTGTGGCATATCTCTGCATTTAATGCACGAGAAGGGGGCAGATCTCTGCATTTAATGCACGAGATTGAGGCATATCTCTATATTTAATGCACGAGATGGGGGCATATCTCTGCATTTAATGCACGAGATGGGGGCAGATCTCTGCATTTAATGCACGAGATTGAGGCATATCTCTGTATTTAATGCACGGGATGGGGGCAGATCTCTGCATTTAATGCGTGAGATCTGGTTCTATTTTTTAAACGACTGGGAGAGCTAAAACTATGACTAATACGCTCACATCACCATCCTTACGTTTTACACCAACCGGGCTATTTTTAACTATAGGAATACGCCGTATGCTATCTCCTCGAAATAGGCCAACTCAGGCTATATTTGCAAAGGTACGTGATAAGGCTATTTAGCCCAGAATATGCTAGAAGTTTGTCTCTTCAAACAAAAGAGATTGGAACGAGAAGTTGGGAGAATGTCTGTGGGCATACCGCACAACGGTACGAATGCCAACGGGTTGTACCCCATTTTGGTTAGTTTATGGGTGTAAAGCAGTTCTCCCTATTGAAGTTCAAATTCTATCGCTCAGGATAGTAGTGGCTAATGAGCTGACTCAGGAAAATAATGATAGTTTAAGACTTCTAGAGCTAGAAGGATTAGACGAGAAATACCTTCAAGATCAACAGCGCATCGAGTTCTACCAGGCATGCATCTTCAGAGCTTTTAATCAAAAAGTGAAGGAAAGAGTGTTCAAAGTTGGCGAGCTAGTTCTAGCTGTGAAGAGGCCAATGATCATTACACACAAAAGTAAGGGCAAGTTCCAGCCTAAATGGGAGGGCCCTTATGTGATTGAAACCACATTTTCAAATGGCGCTTACAGATTAGCCAAGCCTAATAGAGATTTGATAATGCCTCCTATCAACGGTAAATTCCTGAAGAAGTACTATGCTTGATCTCCTTTGCTCAAAGGGGTATGGTGAAGATTTTATTCTGATGACATTACATACAAAGATTAGTTGGATCATATTCTATCATGTTCTTGTGAGCTCTGAATAGATATGTTTAACTAATTTGAAACTTTAAAACCTATCACGTCCATATTACCTCTGATAGTGTTTTGTATATAAATTTAGTTGAATCATATTATATCATGTCCATATGACCTCTGAATAGATATATTCAGCTAAACCTTACCGAAAGTATATCATGTCCATATTACCTCTGATATCACTTTCATCTTAGCCTATTATTTATATTCAAAAGTGATAGGTCCACAAAGTCAAAAAATGTATCTTTATTATCTCTGGAAATAACAAATTACAAAAGGAGCAAAAAGGTACATCATTGAGGAGGAGCAGTTAAATCGCGGATCTGTTGCGCCAAAGCCGCCATCCTCTCGTTCCTGGAGTTCAAGATGTTAGTACGAGCCCGCTCCAGCCTTGCTTCGTCATTGCTCAAGAGAGATAGTTCGGACAGAGAATCAACAAAACTTGCGTGGATGACACCCGCATGTGTCAAGTTCTGTTGAGCTGTCTTCACTTGTCCCTCAAATACATCACGAACTACCGATGCCTTGAGAAGCCTCTCCCTTGTCTGAGCAAGTTCAGCTTCAAATTTTTGAACCCTCACTTCATATCCCTCATATTCTGCGCAGCACTTGGCCAGCTGAGGAATGCTCTCCACCAATACTACCTGCTCTTTCTCCATCTCTTGTTGTTGTTCCTGGATGGATTTGTTTAAAGATTCAATCTGTTGAGCAAGTTCCGCAGTTAGAGAGTCGTACTCAGCCTGAACCAAGTCATTGATGCTGTCTCGGGATAGTTGCAAATATTCGTTAATGGGTTGTTCTAAACCATTAACTATTTTCTCTAGCGCATCAGCTCTTTCAACGTCATTGAAATTTCTAATGGCGCTATAGTGAGTTTGGAGGACGTCTTCAGAGCATCAAAACCTAAATTCTTCTCCAGCACCATGGATATCAATTCTTTCAAAGTGAGGTAGAATATGCTAGTGTATTATTCAACTAGCATAGCAAAGATCGAATGTACGCTGGGAGTGGCCGCAATATCGATAAATCTCTTTTCTGGAACGTCGACAGAGGATGTTGCCACAGTCGTCGCTTCAACAGATGGTGCGACAAAAGAAGAGACACCAACAATAGTTGGAGTTGTTGGCATGCTTAACGAAGGAGGCACGGTCGAGATGGTGGGTTCATCCCCATCTGATGTTATTTGAACTGCTACTGGCGGGATGACACCCGAGAATGTTGCAGATGAAAGATCGGCAGTTTCAAAGTATGCTTCGTCGACGTCAGGCGCCGCCGCTTCATTAGCTGGATCCGCAACAAAATCAGAAGTTGTGTCAACTCTGTCCTCCCCAGAGATGTTTTTGCCTGAAAATAAGATAAGAGAAAGTTAATATCAATTTGATGTTAATTTTTCTGAAGAAAGCGTGAAGACAATATTTACCCATGGCCGATGGTATGTATGTTGCGTTTGCAACCTGTATAGCTAAATCATTTCTTAATGATGCTAAACAAGCTGTCATACCTGGAGAAGAGGGTACACCAACTGAAGTTTGAGGGTAGTCTTCCCAGTCGTCACCCAGATCTATTCGAGGTTCATCGGGTGGAATCTCGCTCGAAATACTTACAGACGAAGGAGGGGCTTGTCCCATTATTTGTCTTGGTAAAGGTATATTGATTCTTATTATGCTCGGTCTCAAGGCGATCTAGAAGCACTACCAGTAACGGTAGTAGCGGCAGCAGTAGCAGGCAAAGAATCTCCAGCACTGTCAGCTGGAACTGTGGAGGTTCCCTCTCTAAAAGGCGAAGGACCCCTGATCAAAGAATCATCCCCAACAGGAAAAACAATTGGCTCACTCCTAGAGGCCCCCTTGGTGGAAGTCCTTTTAGGACCTCCGGTAGTCAGCTTCTTCTTGCGGGGGGAAGGCTCTTTCAGAGTGAAAGCCTTTCGTTTATCGGAGATTATGAGAGGCTCTGCTGGCGGAGCTATTACGCCTCTCGGTAAAATCAACAAATAATCATCTACACCGGTGGTTTCATCACCTTCATCAGAGGAGACAGATGGTATCTCCTCTCTCCCAGTGGACCTATGTGAGGGCATCCTGAAACTTCCATAAACATCAAAATTACGATGGAAGGTATTCATGGACACATAAAACTGCACGTACGAGTGAAGAATGCGCCGCTCCGTGGAGAGAGAAGTCGCGGGCACAACAAAGGTTGCTCCAGTACAACCTATTATGAAGTACTACCATCCTCTATCTCCATCAATAAGTCCACCTTTAAACTTGAAGCTGGTAATGGGATTCCCCACGTGCAACTGATCATACCCAAATTGCCTGGCGAAATGGCTAGGCAGATAAGGCTCCAAGTAGCAGTGGTCCTCACTTCTGTATAGCAGATGGGAAGGTCTAATACAGACCAACCAGTAAAAGGCTTCAGGAGAAAGAATAGTCTTCCCCTGACCTGCATCCTAAAGTTTTATCCCCTGTTGATTGATATGTATGTGGGGGACGATGCAGAAGAACTTCCAACTATGGGCAAAATTTAGTGCTAGCCGACAGTCTATGACGCTAGTCACATTCCAAGAAAAATTCCTGTAATTCAACAGGAAGTTATTGCCCGAACCACTGGCCGATCCGGGAGGCATCACTCTGGTGTTGTGAAGGATTAACCATCCCATCAGATATAAGAATGGCAATTCCACTCTGGGATATCCTTTACGCTGTGTATCATCAGCCAGCAGTCCCTCAGTAATGGCCCTCAGGCCAGCTTGAATCCTGCACACCATGGCAGGAAGCAGGCCCAATCTCGCTCCAAATACCAAACACACTACGGGCCATAAGGTGTTGCGATGAATGCGATATGCAGACGCGATACCAGGTACCACCCATCGGCGTAGCCAAACAGAAAAAAAGCCAGCCAGTTGAGCTTCTCTTGACAGAGGCTTTCGGCAATGCCTCATATAGCTGTAGGCCTTGGTTCCTGCAGGATAACCCCCTATCTCTTTATTGAGAACACAATCTTGTGCCCCCGCATCTTCAATAAGATCGTCGATTGTGTTGGCATTGAGAATGCTCAAGGGATTCAAGGGTTTATCTCTGCTATCTATAATCTTGTCCTGTTTGGCATTTCTAGCCTGATAGAAGAAGAGGAAGGATACTCATTTGTTGATATAGGCTAAATCAGAGGGCTCCTTGTAGAAGGTGGTGCATACAAAATAGTGGCTCATCAGATCTTGGTACACTGCCACTGCCCGAGGGTTAGTATCCCTCAACTCCCTATTTATGGGAATGTACTCTTCATAAGGAGTGTCTCCCATTGGCAGCTTTGAGATGTCTGCCATCTCATGAAGTGCCAGGCCCAACTCACCTATCGGAGTGGCAAAAGTCCCAGTGAGCGAGTTATATCGCTCCATCAAAGCTAAGAACAAATTGGGGTTGGAGGCAGCCCAACACTAGTAGCACTCACAGCCGCAAACAAGCCAATACTTTCCAGCTCCATCTGAAAGTGCTTCAGGGCCCATGCAGTTAAACTGGCTTATTGAAGATTCTGGGGGCTAAGACATCCACTGGTGCGAGGGTTAACCTTAGGGTATACTCCTTCCTGCCCCATAAAGTCATTACAGAAAGTCGCTATTTGAAGCGGCTGGATCAGTGAAGTATCTTCACTCGGGATGCTGCCCGGCAGTAATCCTCTGAAAGGCATGACAGGGCCTGAGGGACTGCTTACAAAGGACCCTCGGTCCAATCCTTTCTTATAAAAGATCTTCCCTGGCTGGCCATGAAGATCGGGAGTCAGAGTCCATGACATCTTTCTGGGATATGTGGCATGGAAGAATACAGAGATAGGGTAATATCTGGGCATCTTTGGCAGATACATGATCGTGCCCTCAGCAGAAAATACCCAATCTTCCTTCTTGGGCTTGGTCTGAGAATGCTTATCAATAACGTCCCCGAATAAGAAAGCTGATTTCTTATACTCAGTCCCATCTATGTATGTCAGGGGCTCCCCACTGATCATACTCAGCAACATTAGTTCTCCTTAGGCCGAGATCAGAGTTCCCCTTTCTTGAGGATACTCGTTTTCAGAGATGGGGAATATCACATGGGACAAGTCCTCCAGATAGTTGGAATTCAGCATTCCAGCAGCAGAGCCCATCACTTCAGCCAGAGGGGGGATCTGTAGGTCTACTGCAAGAAGCAAGAAGCAAGAAAATAAGTCAGTTTTACGCTAGACGCTACACTCTTGCAGTATACGCCAAAACTTGACAGTCTGAGTTTTTATGCCAGACTGCAAAAATTTGACTTTTTACGCTGAAATTTACTTCCAGTGCGTAAAAACTCAAAGTTTACAGTATACGCCAAAATCTAACAGTCTGAGCTTTTACGCCAGACTGCAAAAATTTAGGTTTTTCGCTAGAATTTACTTCCAGTGCGTAAAACACAAGGTTTGCAGTATACGCCAAATTTTGATAGTATGAATTTTTATGCTAGACTGCAAAAATATGGAGTTTTATGCTGACACGTTAGGAATGTGGGCATATTTGTGCATACACATACAACGTGTGCGAATGATTTTTCTCCTCTTGAAGTCTTTACCTGTTCTTTCCCTTAGCTACGGAGGCCTGTTTTGGTGCCATGGCGAATCTGAGTTCTCAGAAAAGAGACGAAGACGAAGAGTTCTCAGAAAGAGACGAAGGGTTTTGCAGAGACAGATGAAGGATTTTCTCTCTCACGACCTAGGGTTATTTATAGAGTTCAGATAACTCTTCGAATCCTTAACCAAATTCGATCTTATCTGATCAGTTATGATTTGGGACCATGTCAGCCGATTATTTGAAACGGAAGGCGGACAGTCATGCTGCGTAACAGATCTATGATTTTACGCTCAGAAGCTACAAATATATGATTTTATGCTCAGAAGTTTTTACGCTCAGAAGCTACAGATCTATAATTTTACGCTCAGAAGCTACAGATCTATGATTTTACGCTCAGAAGCTTTTACGCTCAGAAGCTACAAATCTACGATTTTACGCTCAGAAGCTTTTACGCTCAGAAGCTACAGATCTACGATTTTACGCTCAGAAGCTACAGATGCTACGGATCTATGACTTTTCGCATATCTTAAAATTACGCAGGACAGGATACGTGTATATCTTGATAACTTGTGTCTTATACTCGAGAAAGCCGATTTCAAGGATTTTATGCAAAAAATGCTCCTTCTTGGTTACAAAATATTGCAAGTGCCTGAAACACATAGATGTCAGCATTTGCAAACAAGACGACGAGTATTCAGTAAACTTCTCCTCTTCTTCAGGCAGGAGGACTTCATCAGACGAAGGGCCAACGAGTTCCCTAAAAATGTCCGTTTCCATTGAAGATGACTCTTCTTCCTTGGCCATTGGAAGTTCATTCGAAGTCTAGTTAGAATCCTTTACATCTAAGATCAAGTATGGCCTGTTCGGCGGATATTTCTTGCCCTGTTTCGAGAAACTTTCGGGAGGCCATTCTTGAAAATGATGCTCTGAACAGAAATTCTTCGTATTAGAGAAGTGACAATTCAGAATTCTTTGTGACTCCTCGTCCAAAAACAGCATGACAATTGGATTTTCAAGACAATTTAATGCTGAAGAGTTTTTACGCATATTCCTCTATGCGTAAAAGTCAGAGCGTGACGGGATGCATATTTGTCAGAATCAGCGTAAAAAATTACTCAAGTATGCTGAAGCTGCATATTATCAGACTTCCTCACAGGAATATGGCAAATCAAAGATGCGTAAAAGAAGACAAGTTTATTAATCATGATTACATATGATGGAAATCCATTTTACAAAGAATTTTTTATTAATATTCAAGATCATGATTACATATGATGGAAATCTATTTTACAAAAGATTTTTCATTAATATTCAAGATCACGACGGTAATCTATTACGCTAGGTTCTCATCTGACGGAGATCTTCAGTTCTTCTTCTACGGCACTTCTTCGGCTTCTTCGGCCGATGAACAAGAAAATGGTTAATGGCGGGAGGATACAGAACTAGGCCTGTTTAAATTATTCAAGCCCCCCTCCATACGTCATTGGTGGCTATGCTCAGATTTGTGTTAGGGGTTCAGACCCAACACAATACTGGAAGACACAGCCAAGCTGCCCACCAGGGTCCAGCTTCATAATAGGGAAAAATACAGCTAGCAAGTTGTGTGGTCTAATGCGACCCTTCCAATATCTCTTTGACGAATCGCCATATAAAATAACTGATTATCTCGAGCAAAGGAAGCTATGATATCCTTCCATGATCCATCGTTGCAGAGGATATTTGCTCGAAGACGTCTCTTTTTATGGCTCCTTACATGCTGGGAGAGCATAATCTTCTTCTTGCTTAGTGCAGCCCAATGAATCTCAGCAGCCATCTTTGTAGTAAAGGGAGTATAAAAAAACAAGTTCACTTGTTTGCCTTTATATAGGCAAAAAAGAACACACAGAATCCCAACAACTCCTTAAATATCGCCGAAAAATTAGCCTCGAAGAACGAGTCAAATTTGACCATTTCATGCTTCATTCAAAGTATTTCAAATTACAAGAAATTTGAAAAGTTTGAAGGGGGTCGTGTAGAAGCATGAAATACGCTGGAAAAATTGTACGCGTATTATACAGTCAAAACCCAACATGCATGAAGTTCGCGTAAAATAGCACTTTAAGGCTATGTAGGGTAAAATATGGTTTAAGAATTGCTCGCATAAAATAGAACTTCAGAGCTGGTTGGCATAAAGAAGAGCTTCAGATCTGCCCGCGTAAAACAGCACTTCAAGGCTATTTTGGCGTAAAAGGTTGCTACACCTCCCTCCGGCGTAAAATACGTTTGTTTTTAATGCAACGTAAAGTCATACGAGGAACTTTTCATATTCCTCGGATGAATTCGTCAGACAAAATAGTGAACCTGACTCCTGACAAAAGTACTGCACGACGATCGAGAGGACGGCTGTGATAATAATTTTTTACAAAGACCCAGACTATCGTTTAGTGACACATCCTGGATACAAGTCATTTTTTTACGTATTCAAGGAATATGTTGCCTATTCTATACAGGCGGATATGAGTTTTTACGCTCAAGATGAGACAAAATCAGACACCACGTCAAAAGCTATTTTTTGTACAGAGCTCGAGGCATATCTCGGCATTTAATGCACGAGATTGAGGCATATCTCTGCATTTAATACACGAGATGGGGGCAGATCTTTGCATTTAATGCACGAGATCTGGTTCTATTTTTTAAATGACTGCGAGAGCTAAAACTGTGACTAATACGCTCACTTCACCATCCTTGCGTTTTACGCCAACCAGGCTATTTTCAACTATAGGAGTACGTCGTATGTTATCTCCTCGAAATATGTCAACCCAGGCTATATTTGCAAAGGTACGTGATAAGGCTATTTAGCCCAGAATACGCTCAAGACCTCAGTCCGGAAGGATAATTAGCTATTTTTACGCTGGTTATCTATTATTCATGCAGCATCAAGTTTTACGCAGAATTTGGCTTTTACGCCGACAAGACAGCTATTTGGCTTTTACGCCAACAAGACAGCTATTTGGCTTTTACACCAACAAGGCAGCTATTTGGCTTTTATGCCAACGAGACAGTTATTTAGCTTTTACGCCAACCATCTCTACGTGAGGGGCAGTTACCTACGTGGCTTGCATGTCATGATCATCGAGAAGCAGTTATACGCGTTACCTCATAATGGGACACATGTCATACGCGGATTCAGGAGATCATTCAAACATGGGTAGCAGTTATTATAATCGCCACGTAAAAGATGTCACTTCCTTCACAGTTTGGCTTCTACGCCAACTGGATAGTTATTGTGACTGATCTCTATAAATAGAGACCCCTAGTCACAGGGTAAAAGGATCGAAAAAGGAGCAGAGAGCACAGACAGAGAGTGTTGATTGACAACTTCGGCAATGAGAATTCAATCCCACTTGCAACCTTTGAAGCTTCTTCTTCTTCTACAGCACTTCTTCATCATCGTGTGGTCCAAGGGACAAAGTGATCGACCGCAGATCAGACTCCTATAGCAATTTTTCCCCAGAATTTTTTTTATTGTACTTAACATCCTCGTATAGGATTAATTGTACTCTTTTTTTTCTTGTTTGTAAACAAAGAAAGGGTTTTGTATAAACCTAGTTTCATTCTTTTGTTTATCATCAAACAGTAGTCAACCTCTTCTTTAGCTCCTCAAAAATGGCCTGACACTCCTCAGTCCAAACGAACTCCACGTACTTCCTGGTCAGCCTAGTCATTGGCTCTGCAATCTTAGAAAAATCCTGAACAAATCTTCGATAATAGTCTGTTAATCTAAGAAAGCTCCTGATCTCTACCTCTGAACTCAGGGTAGACCATGACTCAACTGCTAAAATCTTCTCCGGGTCCACTGAGATCCCGTCTCCTATAATCACATACCCGAGGAATTCAACCTTATCAAGGAAGAACTCACACTTCGAAAGCTTGCCATACAGCTTCTCCTTCCTGAAGGTCTCCAAAACTATCCTCATGTGCTTCTCATGCTCCTTCGGGGTCTTCGAATATATTAATATATCATCAATGAATACCACAACAAACTGATCTAGGTACTGATGAAACACCTTATTCATCAGGTTCATGAATACCGCCGGGGCATTGGTCTACCCAAACGACATCACCAATAATTCGAACTGCCCATACCGAGTCTTAAAAGCTGTCTTTGGAATATCTTTCTTTTTCACTTTCACCTGGTGGTACCCAGACCTCAACTATATCTTCGAGAATACCTTCGCTCCTCTCAACTGATCAAACAGATCATCAATCCGCAACAACGGGTATTTATTCTTGATAGTGAGGTGGTTGAGAGACCTGTAGTCGATATACATACGTACTGACCCGTCCTTCTTCGGTACAAATAATACCGGAGTACCCCACGGTGATGAACTAGATCGAAAGAACCTTTTGTCCTGTAACTCATCCACCTACTTCTTTCACTCTGCCAGTTCGCTGTTGTTTACCCTATAGACGTGCTGTGATATTGGCTCTGCGCCTGGCACCAAATCTATAGAGAACTCCATATCTCGGTCTGGTGGCAACTACGATAACTCCTTCGAAAAGACGTCCATATACTCTAAAATCAATAGATATGGCAGATCCTGCTCTTCTACCATAGCTCCACAGAAGTCTCCCTCGCTCTGCTCTTCCACTCCTCTGACAAACTCAAACTCTGGCTCTCCTGGCTTCTGAAATAAAACTTTGCCTCTACGATAATCGATACTAGCATGGTGTCTACTTAACCAATACATCCCGAGTACTAAGTCGTAGCTCGGAAATGGCATTACGAGTAGGCACCCTCAACTCTCGGCCTCCAAGAGAAACTCTCTGATCCTTGCAAACATCACTAACCAGGATAATGCCACCCTCGATCGTGATCTTGTAAGTCCTCGCCAACGGTTCTGTCTTAAGATGATGCTTCAAAGCAAAAGATACAGATATGAAAATATGTGAAGCACCAAAATCAAATAAAGCATGATCTGAAAAAGAATCAAGATAGACTAAACCTGAGATAACATCACCAATTAGCTCCTCCTCCTCAACGGTCAAGGCGAAAGCTCGCCCCTGCTGCGCACCTCTCTACTGCTGCTAGTGTTATACGAACCTCAGTTGTTGTGTCAATAACAGAGGTCCTCTCTGTTGTCCCGCTGATGGTCTCGCAGGTGTTCTCTGTGCCTGGGCCCCGCCCTGAGGTGGACGAGCTGGAGCCCTAGGACAAGCCCTCAACTAGTGGTCTCATGATCCGCAGAACAAATACTGGCCCAATCTCATCATGCACTCATCCCATCCATGTCCCAGCTTCTTGCAGAATGGGAAAGGAATGGCCAGCTGAGCTGGCCTCTAAATCTGGTGCGCCTGCTGTACTGGCGCTCTAGTTGGTACGGGGAACTGCTTCCTCGGTTGTTGGAAGTGTCTCTGATGCTACTGCTAAAAGTGAGGTCGTTTTGCTGGGGCCGCACTACTGCTAGCTCCTGAAAGATCCCTCATTCTCTTGGAGCCAAGCTCCAAATCTTCCTCCGCCTGCTATGCCAGTATCTCCTCAAATGTATTGGTGTGATATCCGCTATTATGAGATTTGATCTCCTTGTTCAGACCCTTTCTAAACTTTTGGGCCTTCCTCCGAGGATTCTGTCACGCCCCAGTCCCAAAATACGTAGGACTAGGAATACGTAACACGCCAGCCGTATGTATACGAACTCTAATATATGGAAACCATATACACACGTACGCTGTACATGAATATCCAATCCACAGTGGTAATATAATGTCACAACAAGTCATACGCAATCTATATCTCATCCACAGCACAAATGATAGATAAATAGAAATCAATAACTGAATATCAAATAAGCAGTCTCAAAGTAATCTCAAGTGTGATAGTCGGATGAAAATAAATCTACTGCAAATCGACTATAAAAAAACTACTAAAGGGAGAAGAGAATAAACTCTAATATAAGAATAAATGTCTCGAAGAGGAATAGCAACTAGAATCTCTAAACAGCTGCAATGAATCACATATAATCCGAAGGTAAGACCTCCTCAGACTGATAGGTAGCGTCAGGCCCAGGTCCATACTCCTGCGGGTACTCCTGCTCATCTATATCTGAAAAGGTACCAGGTCCTCAGAGGGACATAACAAGATACATATAAATATTCTAATAAAGTACTGAAATATAAACATCCATTGGGGTCGCCTAACCGTCTAAGTGAATGCAGTTAAGAACACATTTCCCCACAAGTGAGCTATCTGGCTGAAAACTGGGATTTGGCATGGTTCTCTTTTGGAGATCCAGGGGCCTAAAAGGCACATCGTCTTTTGAACGCCGGTGGCCCGCCAATGTAGTACATAATATATAAGGGTCATCACCACCCGTATCTCCGACGGAGAATCCGGGTGCACAAAAAAAAAGTGCAAAGGAGCTCAAATGCGGTACTTGTTGTTCTCCCCACCCAATGCTCTAAGCATGTCATGTCCATGATACGATAAACCTCTAATAACTGCCAGGTCTACTAGCATGCAAAGTTTCTATTGGCAGTTATCCATATCCGTAGCACGACCTATACGTACCAGTGGCCAGCCGAGTATGCAAGTCCGTGTCCTACATGTGACTCACACTCGTGCAAGAATAGTGTCATGGCTAAGGAAATATAAATGTCTCATGAAGATGGGGTAGTCTCATAAAGTAGGTCCAATGTATATACATAAATAAAAACGTAGTACGACGACACCGTCGTTGCACCCAAGTTTCCTTGGACAAACAATTTATATAGCAGTTAAAATATATGAACTAAAATAAGCAGAAATAAACATGCATGCCTCATATGAAATGTAAATACAGTACAATGGCAAGGTATACTTGCCTGGCAAGAAATCTGTAAAGTGTACGCGCTAAAATATAAAGGACATGGAACCTGGAACTAAGGTCTCCGAACAAACGTCTCCGGATGCTGAAATAAACATCACCAACATTTCCGGAATGAGCAAAATAGCTAAAAAGTACTTCCCTTTCTTCCAATTTGGACATAGGGGCAAAACGGTAATTTTGGGTAAAAGTGGGATCCACGTGTGGCCCACTTTGTACCGAAAAGCGTGCCAAGGGTAACAGTCTCTAAATGGAACAAATTATAGGTCAAACAACTCTAAATGTCAATACGAACCCAATGGTATATCCAAATATGGATTCCGATGGGCCGAACACAATTTTGTCCAAAAAGTCAACTATTGGGCCCGCCAATTGGCGATTTGGTCAACCATCTCAGAATTGCTTGAAAATTGGGTCACAGGACCAGCGCGTTACCACGAGTCCAGTGGCGCAAGTTTTGTCGTAATCTGACGTGCGTGCAGAAAATGCGCGCGACTTCCATAAAAGTTGCGATACGGGATGTGTCCGCGGATACGGGCTGATTCCGGTGCGCACACGCGTCCGAATCAGTTTCCACAAATTTTTACATGTCCGGTTACGCTGCGTGCACCGTTCGGTACACTTGATACACTGCGGGGCGGTCCCGTTTAGCGGGGCGCACTCCATTTCACAACTTTTGGAAATCTGAGAAAAATGGGTTCACGGGATTTTGTGACAAATTTAATTCTGTCCACAACAGTTAATAATCTAGGGTTATTTAACAAAAAATAAACTAGATCAAGTGGTCTACGCATACAAAAAAGAATCATCGAATTCGGATCTCTGTGGTGGGAGATACGAACTCGGCAACATGGGTGGTCACCGCAGTTTTCTGCGATCCCAGAATTCGGTCTGCTTGTGCCAACTTTGGCACTATTTTTGCCTAGGGTTTTATGTTGTTCAAGGTCTACTAACACACAGATATGGAAGAGGGTTAAGGGATGAGCATACCGGTAAAGACGGGGTGGCGTTTGGTTGAGCGAGTCGACGGAAAGCAACTCCGGAACAAAGGTACCTCGTGTGGGAATCTGCAGTGCGCGGGGTCGCAGTCGTCGGGATTTGTTTGGACGGCCTGACGGGGTTCTCCGGCTGCGGTGACGGCTCTCTCTAGGTCTAGATGAGAAGAGGAGGCTCTGGGATGATTAGATTTAGGATTTTATAAATATAATATATATATATATATAGGAATAGGAAAGAGAGATAGAGAGTTTGGTTTAGGTCCGCTGGGGGGGGGGGGGGTCTGTGATGTTGGAATAGGGGCGCTGGCTGTGGAAAGGATTTTGCTACGTTTGCTTAAAGTTTGGATGGGAATTTATTGCTGAAGGGTTGCTTTGGTTATTAGTTGCTTTGTTATTAGCTTATAGTTATTATTAGTATTATTAGTTGTTTATTAATATTTGTTTATATTTTCTTTTCTTTTCCTTTTTCTTTTTAAAAAATATATATGCATATATATATATATATATATATATATATATATATATATATATATATATATATATATATATATATATATATATATACATATATTAAAATTCTAGATTATAATAATGCACACTATTAAGCTAGCAACTGCTCAAGGGGTCTCCTACATGAAATAAATTCTGAAAAATTCCTAATGGTCCCAAAAATCCTCTGAGTGCGCCAACACCTAAAATAAAAATTATTAAAAATCTATTTCTCCTAATTAGCCACTAATTACTATAATTAAATTAATAATTAATAAATAAAAATGGTATATACAATTTTTAGAGATAGGGGTTTTACAGATTCTGTCCCTCTACAAAGTGACCCAATCTATAATACTCTTTTGTGTACTCATCCACCGTCTTGCTGCCCTGGACGAGGTACTGAAACTGGCTCTCTAAAGAAGTCAGAGCCACATATGGGAGGAACTACTCCCTGAAAAGCTCCTTGAAAGCTTCCCAAGTGAGTCCAGGTGTCGTGATCCTCGGGTCAGTCCTGAACCATGTCAATGTGATATCATACATCATGCTCCCTGCTGTCTCTACCTGTAGTCTCTCTGGAATCTGCGTCAGCCGCAGGTTCTTCTCTATTTCTTCTATCCAGTCATCTGCATAGATAATTCCCTCAATGCCCTTAAAGTCCTTGGGCCTCATTCTCTTGAAGTCAATGATAGTCCCCGACCTCGGCTGTTACGGGGCCTGCGGAGGTGGAGCTACCTGTGGCTGGGCCAAGGCAACTCTTTCGACGGGGTCGAGTGAAAGCTGGTTGACATTCTTAATACCATGTCTCATGACCTCAGACTGGCGCTACTGGGCCTCCTCATGATCCCTCTGTGCCTCCATCATCTGCTGAAAGAGTGCAAACACTTGTGCCGGATCAACTGCTTATGGTGGTGGTGGTAGCTCCTCTGAAGCTGTAGGCACCGTCCTATGTGAAGCTGTGGGTACTGTTCTCTGGGCTAGAGGTGGAACACCCCCGAAAGCTACTGCAGAAATGCCCACATAGATCGATGAAGCAGCCCTCTAAGCTGGAGCTGATAGAGTAGTGGCTGCTGCTACCTTCCTCGGAGGTGACGAAGTGACCGACCTCTCTGATACTGCGCCTGAGCGCTGGGATCGCATCTTCGGCGACATCCTGAAGATAGATTGAAACAAATGATTAATATTTGAGTACGATACGGTATCATCAAAGAAGGGCAAAATTATTCAAAGTAAAGCAAGCATTCAGATAGATAAGGATAGCAAAAGAAAATAATTGAAAGTGTTTCCTAGTTGTGATTGACTATATTCTCATCCTATATCCTATATCTTAAAGCAGGCTCATAGGAGTACTCTAATTCTGAGCACCACTACGAAATTGCACTACTTGCAATTGCTTGACCTGCATGGGCCACCTCTAAAAATGTATCACGACTCGCACCCAAAATAAGGGCACGAGTGATGAACTACGCCCAGCCTACATCATAAGAACGACGTAGAACGTTGTCTTGGTCAACAATACTATCTAATATCTTACACAATATGTATATAAGGGTACCTGTCATGCTATCTCAACTCCAAATGGAGGAACAATATGGTATATGATAATGAAACCAATACTCAATCACATTATCAAATTAGGCAAAAAAATAGCACGATATATAATATAAAAGTAGTACAAGAGTCACAAATACATTCACAAGTCCACAATATAAGTCTAGGCCGAAAAGAACTCTTAAAATAATATATACAAGCCAAGAGTCTAAAATAAGACTAATATAATGTCTAACACTATAAGTCTAAGCCTCCTCAATCTCTAGCACTAGGTTCTCCTGCTCTAGGGGAGTATCCTCTAATGGTTCATCGTCCCGCGGTCCATAGCAAGTGGGATACTGCTCTTCAAGCCAATCATCTGAAAAATATATCCAATCAGGATTGGAGCAAAGTACATACCTCTAAAAACAGTTCCAAATACATAGTAGAGTATATATGACAAATAATAGAAAAAAATATAAGATAACTAGCAATAGAAATGGAAATGAACTAGAGTGAACATGTGAAGTACTGGAATAAAAGAACATGCAATATGGAATAACTACAAGTAATGAAAAATAGATAAACTAGCTAATGTGCCATAAAGTACAAGTTCGTTATGTGATCGGTTTTGGGTAGAACACGAATACTATATGGTAACTCGATTACACGTATGATATGTAATTGACATGTACACGAATACACTTAGGCTCAATCATATAACCAACTCCTACTCCCCCATCCCCAACAAGTACTAATGGATCCAATCACGACATGTTATGAACACGAATATAAGCACACTGAACACGAGCAGGGTGTGAACATGAAGTACACGATAATCAATAGCCATTACACACGATGAAATACATGTGGAGTACCGATGAACACGGTAGGGGATAACATCCCATGACAGCATCCATTTAGTACAATTTCGTGTCGCCACTGTGTCAGAATCAAGTATATAATTCTAGAATATGTAATATATACACTACCATGACTGAAAACTAACAGAGAGATGTACTCGCTTTGGGTCCTGAGCAAAGGTATCTCTCGATGTTCAAGCTGGTGTCACACAATTCTATTTAGGAAATATCATATTAAATGGTGTAATAAAGGAGAAATGAGTTAAAATGTACTAATACATGATTCTAGGACAATTGTTAAGTTATTCTAGCTTAACTAAGTCATACTAGGTCTAATACTATCTAATACTAGCTCATTATAATTCTACCCGGTCATTACCTAGGTTTTCAAGCCATACTTAACATTAACCTTCTATATGTATATATACTACTAATTAGTATTAGCTAACTGTTATAATACTGATAACTACTACTAGTATCTTAACTAACCATATACTGTTAGCTAACTTACTAATCTGATTAATACAATATACTAATAATATCTAATTAAAATAACTATTATACCTAACTGGTAATTCTTAACTGATACAAGCTATACTAACTGACATATATAAACTCTAACTGATACACTAGGTATTAATCATCTAACTTAATCTACCATGTTAACTTGTACTAACTACTGCTATTACTCACCTTCTAGTTACTACTGCAACTAGGCCTTTCCTCCTATTTCAGACAAAGACTCATCCCACTTATATGCATCAACTATTTGCTCATCCATAACATACAACTTAACTCAAGTGCATGCACCCTACTTATTCACAAATGGGTTATTAACTCAAGTGTACACCAAATCTGAACTGAACTCTTATCCCATTCTGAACTGATACACAGACCTACTGGCCTATCCTATCTTCAATCCCAGTTAACACTCCCCCTCCTTCAAGTATCACAGCAACATCAGCATACCACTACCCAACATCACCGCCCAGGTCTAACCCGACTGCACACATGTTGCCGTGCACAGACAAGTGCACTGCCTACACTTAGTAATTCACCCTCTCTAAAACAGACCTTAATTCTCACCTGTCATACTCCTGCATAAGTCATGCACATAAACTCAGAATACCCTTGCATCAAATCTGCACAGCAAAATCCCAAATCTTGTGCATACATACAGGTGAACACATAAACACACACATACAGGTGAACACATAAACACCTAAAACACTAATCACCAACACTTGACACAGTGCTCTTCCGGTCCCCATCACTGTTAGCTCCCTGCTGTATATCAAACTAATGTATATTAGTGCTCACAAGGCACTTATACACCACTGTTGCATAGATATTCCTTATTGATACCTACATGTGCATATTTATGCACCGGTTAACATCCATCTACTGTATTTGATACTCATCAACTGAAACCCCTAATGTAGCTATATACACTCGACAGTGCACCCTGTCACTGGGCAGTGTTATCCCCCACTACTCACCTCCACAGCAACAATATGAACCATATACACTACACAATGCCCCACATACACAAATATTTTTATCACAACACACACTAATTCATATATATATATATATATATATATATACACACACACACACACACACACACTAGCATTTAAATAAACACTTATAGAGTTTAGCTTAGGAAAATAATGATACATATCTAATTGAAACACCAAAACCCAAATTCACCACAAATATATATTCCCACTTATCAATTACACAATATAACATCTATTATAAGTAATTACAATAGGTATTGAAGAGAATTCATATAAAACACCCATAATAAGCTCCGTATCACACCGTATAGTGATACGGCCTACTTATGTCGAATTATGGACACGTACCTAGTCCCATAATTCATATCTAAGTCTAATTAGATCTAATTGGTCTTATGACACATAATTGATGTGTTAAACTCGTAATTTCTCCTATTTGGACATAAATTACCATGTAAAAATTATCATACACAACCAAATAGCCTAGAACTTGTTCTTATAGGTAGCCCTATGCCATTGGAGGGTTCTTAATGGTTAAATATATGATTTAGAACCTAAAATGAGGGTGAATTCATAATTTTATCTATTGGAAGATGGATACCCAATGAATTGCCCCTACAAACACGATCTGGACACAATCTCCTTGCCAAAGGTCCTCCTCCAAGTGCTCTTTGCTACTTCAAGCTCCAATGCTCTTTGAGTGGTAAAAATGAGAGAGAATGTGAATGAATTGGGAGGGTTTGATAAAAGGATGAAGGAAATTAGGAATCTAGAAATTAGGGATCTCAAAATGAATGAACAAATGGAGAGGAGAGAGAGATGAGAGGCTATATGTGGCCGGCACCTATCTTTCTCCCTCTCTAAGCAATTGTCAATGCCTAATTTGCCACTCACTAATTAATATAAAGAGCAATTAAGAAGGGCTATATTGGAAAGGCTTCTAAACTAATATAGATTAGGCTAATCCTTCTAATTAACTAATGGGAATGAGTTTAATGGGCCTAGTCCATGTTGCGCTCAAAGTTATTATGACAAGTCTAAATAACAGGCTAGCCCACTACTATAAATAAATAATATAACGAACAATTAAATTAAATAGCACTATGATAATTATTAATCACTAGAAATAAATAGATATTCAAAATAACCAAATATCTTTATTTGAAAAAGTGGGGGTGACACAGTGTTCCATGGTACCCAATCCTTGATCGATAATTCTGTGGCACCATTATCCTTTTCGATTACTTGAGTTATCTCGTATCCCATCTTGATATTTCCGTGGTTTGCACCACAACTGCATGCTTCACTTATGAAGCTATCTTATGATTCTTTTTTGATACTCGTGCTCTTTATGCATGCCTCGATATACTTTACTTCAATGTTCTATCTTAGTGTTCAACTAATATTTTGAATCATGTTATCCAGAGCCACGTTCGCCAAATCTATGATTTTGCTAGCATGAAGGAGTAGAGGAGAAAGGGTAGAGCCCACTTTACTTTTACTTACCTACTTAGCCGTTCTGCCGAGTTGACATAGCCTATCCCGCCACCTGAATTGATACAGCTTATCCCCAAATATTCGTGGTCTGATGCGAATCACGATTTACTTAACTCGTATAACCATACGAGCAGGACGTACTTCTCAATCATCCGACCCGAGCAGATTCAAAGAAGACTGCACCATCGCTTAAGTCCCGTTATTTCTGTCTTGCAATGAACTAGTCCACAAATTTTGTTTGTACGATACTTGACTTTGTGCTTTTGCCCACATCGAGGCGATAACCTCAGAAATTTCTATGTAAAGACTGTAAATAAAACCAAAACTCGTATCAATACTTGTGCTAGAATCTGTCTTATCATAATGCAAGCGACTCACTGCATCGTTTCTATTTCGACTTATGTTATGCAACCAACCCAAATATAGTGTCCCGCTCCGTGTAGGCACTATATAAAAGTGATATCGCTTTGCTTGCTCGAGTGAAAGTCTTCTCGGAGAGTTTTTGACCAAACCACTAGACGATTGATCAATGTGAGTGGGCAGAACTGCATTCTCTGATTCTTGCACGCCTTAATAATAAATCTGAGTTTTTTTGAATATTTGTTCTAAGAAGATAGTTTCATAGGAAGAATGATAGACCCTGACTTTGCATGCTTAATAAGAGAACTCGTATAGCTTGTCATTAAAACGAACATGCTTACTTAACTAGAGAATTTGTATGCTTGTCTGAAAAGAGATAGAACTTTGCCATGCTAAGTTAAGAGTATAAGAAATATTGAATGCTTAGTTACACTGACACAGCTATCGAACGAACCTTTTCCATGCTAAAGAGATACGTAAAAGAGCCGCTTGAATATATCCCTTTGTAATATGCTAAGAAAGAGATAGATATTGTATGGTAGATATGAAATCGAAATCATGCTTGCTATTTTATGTTTCGCTTGTCTGTTTTGCTATATCGAACTACTATAAGTCTTTGATTCATATAAGCATAGACTAATAGTGTGCCCTGAGGATACGGCCCGCAGGAGGTTTAGTGGGGTGTGCTATTAGATATGTGAGAGATGTTTTTTGTTTGACAATATGTGTTTTGCTAGACCATATATATGTTGCTTGATCATTTATTTTGCTTGCATTATAGATGCTTCATGTCATTGCATTGGTCTCGGACAAGTTATACACAAGGTCTTGTCTCTCGACGGTTCCTGGGACACTGGAAATTGCTCGGTCCGGAAGAGATTTTTGTTTTGCCCTGAGAATACGACCCGCAGGGGGTCTGGTGGGGCGATGTGTCTATTAGTGTTGTGTGAAACCCATAATGTCACAGCTGCTAGCATTCGTGTGTGTTGGTGAAGAGCTGAACCTTGAGTCACAGCTGCCGACACAGGTGCGTGCTAGTGAAGAGCTGGACCTTGGACAACTGCTGCTAATCATGGGGCTACCCATGGACCATCATATAGTTAGGGCACATGCTAGGCTAGCCTTCTTGTATACCTAACTGTTTGATGCAGAGACAGACAGGGAAATAGAGAACCTTACACATATATATTTATGCAAATTGTTGCTAACTTGTATGTCTGTTGCAGGGATAACCGTTCGGCAAGGGGGTAAGAAATACAAGAGTATATATATATAGCTTGCTTGTTCATTTCATTTGCATGATAGAGTTTATTTGATAGTGCTTCATGCATTCGTATCGGTCGGACAATGGCTATTGGTGAAGAGCTGAACCTTGGTCATGGCTACTACCCTGTTTGTGAAAAGCAACCATGCGTCACAGCTGCTAATAGCATCAGATAAAGAGTTATTAGTTAGTTGGTTTACCGCTACTGATCCTGAGTTTCTCGGGGACCAAAATCAAATAGCTAGTTCTTCTTGTGTGCTTGAAAGTATGATAGCCCACTTAATGCTTGTCTTGTTTTGAGATGATTAGTCCATAGAGAACTTTGTTTCGAAGAGTTAGATTATGGTGCATAATACATGCTGCGCACTGCATGATAGAATAATGTCCCGATCGTATGCTTATTGTTTGAATATGCAAAACTATTTCCAAGCTATGTTTTCAAAAGAAGTAAACTGACTATAATACTGAGCTGCATGAAATGAAGTTAGGTAAAAGTAGCAAGATCACTAGTAATATAATGTTTTGCCACATGCTTACTTAGTGTGGGTTTCAGGGGGTGTAGCTTCTGTTCAGTTATTTTATACTCACCAATACTTTTAAAAGTGCTGACCCACCAATAGTTTACTTGTTCTCAGGTGCTGGATCGTCCGAGGAAGCGATAGCCGTGCCTCATCCCAAGGACCCGGGAATATGGAGTCGATGCCTTGAGCCGTATCGAGATTGCTTTGAGCTACTTTTGTATAGAGGGACATAATGTATGGAACGGTATCATTGTAATCGAGAGAAAGAGTGCTTGAGCGATCTGTAACCTCGGCCAAGCGCCGCTTGTAACACTTTCGAATATTAATAAAGAGCCCATTTTCTTATGCTATTGTGTTCTTTACTTTTCTGCAATATATGTGTCGCTGCTTTTGTCTTGAATAGCTTACTTGCCCTTGTTCAAAGCTTTGGCCTTGTGCGAACGCACTTTAGGCTTACATTGCATCACGTTCGTGCGAGGACGATCGGTTTCGTCGGGACCAAGCGAGGATGAACGGCACCCCTGCGGGACCGGGGCGTGACACCAAATATCTCGTTTCAATCCGACTCAGGGTAATGCACCATGCAGAGTGTAGTATTATATAATATACCACTCAAAACAAGGTTCGTCCTCAAACCAAAGCCTATATTTGTTCCTTTTGACAATACTAAATCTTTGTTTCAAACACTGCCTCAAAACTTTCTCTCTCTGTTTCGTATGCAATATTTCGTACAAATTTTCTTAGTTCTATATCGCTTTCCTACAGCTCCATTCGTGTTTAGCATATCCTTTAGTTTAGATTCGTACACATATTTTAGGCATCTTCAAAATATATGTATTTCAGCCAAGCTTAGTGATAGCGAAGTCAGAAAAGCAACGGGTGCAACTTTGTTTCGAAAATACCAGTTGTTTCGTACTCTCGACTGAATCTGGCCTTAGCGTCCATTCCCGTAACCCATTCGCATGCGCACTAATTCTGAACACCTGATTTTCCAACACAATTCTCTTTTGTCCAACTTGATTCATAATCGCCTACCATCTTTATATGTTTTAAACTAAAATTTTTGACTTGCGCATTGCATCGAGTCGTTGCGTAATCCGAACGCAACGAGTCTCTACAACACTTCCTCGTTTCTCAAATCTTTTGCATCGATAGTCTCAAGTATGTATTACATCAAGCCCTTTGTGCATCCGATCATAATGAGTTTTCTGTAACATTCTTCCATCCAACTATTAGCCACCTCTTGTCCAACTATTTTTGAAGTCTTGCTTGATATGGATTGAGTCCAAAATATCCAGGAACTCGCTGCCTCAAATTACACTATCTCTTGCGCCATCTATTTCTCACGAACATCTTTCTAAACTGCCGATGCATCAATGTCTGAGATCGCCCCCCGCTAGGCAACTTATCCAGACAACGTTCTAAGTCTTCCTGATATAAGGGACTGGCTTAAACCAATCATTCATGTCTATCTCGTTCCTCAAAATACTTTGATGTGATATCACACCGTCCCGACATAAGTCGCTTAGCATTGATCGAATCGATAACTAATGTTAACTATCCTTCGGTTCGTGCTATAAAATTAATGATGCTCAAAGGAATCACTCTATCTGACACCAATATTTTACTCGACGTAATCTGACGTTACATACTCTATTGAGTATGTAAATCACCAACCATAAAAATCCCGCTATGTTATTTTCAGCCAAAGACTATTCCATCAAATTCTAAAATTAATATTCGATCACCTAGACTTATCTTAAACATGCATCACTCAATATTTATCTTTAACGCAATCTCTTATGCGTCAACTTTAGGGTTGTTCTATGGGTCTCTAATAATTTCTTCGATTCGGCAGTTAAGTCTCTAGGGTTATCAGTCCCGAAGCTATTCTCAATAACTGTGGATCATCAACGATGGACAGTTACTAAGAACCATGATATATCTTATTCCGAAGCCAAACCAATTCTAACAAGTTCTATAGGATTCTACTCAAATCTGATAGTATATTTCAAATTTTGAAACGCATGCACTACCTACCAACGTATTTGTTAACCAGGAAACATCTAGCCGACTTAGGGTTTGAGTTTATCTACCCTTTGATCAATATCCGAGGTACTCCATACTCGGTGAAACCATCCTCAATTGAACTGCCAAATCCCACTAGCTCAATCCCGCTAACTCTTATCATTCTGCCCTGAATCCATCAAGTAAAATTTTGACCTTTGATATGACTTCTCGTATCGTTACTCGCAACTTTTCAAATCGTAAACATTACTTCGTTTTGTATCCTTTATCCTGCTTAAGTTTACCTATGCAATCCATTTCACTTGAGCGATACTGTAATTCATCCCGGCGTCAAGTCTCATCGAGTTTTCTCAAATTTTCATCCCTTATGATCCTTGCTCCCATTTTGATCCTTCCCATCGCTATGTTAATTTTCATGCGTTTCATTCGTGCTGCACAGTCTTGATGACTTACGCACAATTTCCTGCGATAAGTTTATTCCAACTATATTTATTTTGATATGCCACGTCTGTCTATGTTTTGTAGGAAACTTGCCTACGCGCATTGCTCCATCTCGCTATTATCCGCCTCTATTTATATTTCGATCGTGTAATCTAGTTACGGATCAGTCACATGTAACGATCATGTACTCAAAATTTTGTAACGATCATGTACTCAAAGTTTATGCGACACAAATTATTTTTGAATCTTCCATTCCCCAACGAGTTCCTCTGCTTGGCCAACAGTTTCCTTGCATTTATAAATCCACGGACTACACTTGATACTCCTGGATTTGCATTGATACTTCACGCACGTGATCACGCACATACCATATATTCCCTTTGCTATTTCAACCAACTGTCCATCCAGCACTTTCTGAATTTTTGTTCGATATAAAATTTGTTCGACTCAAGAGTTTGTTCTCGGTCATTCGAACATAATTTATCGAAGAATACTTGAGTCACACATTACCTTAAAATTTCCTAAATGAGTCTCGGTGTTACCCCATCCTTTGCGGGCAAATCTATAGTTATCTATGTGAATGTCCTGTTGCACGCATCTCTTCGTGGTATGGCATATGCCACTTAGAAATTGAGCCACTCTTTGTATCGTACTTTCTCTATCTTGATCCAACTTATATTCCGAATTTTCTATCCTGCGGTGATTTTATGGACTACGAACTTAGCATTCGCTTACTCCATGGCTGATACAAAACTCAGCTGACATAAACCACCACTTACTATTTCTGTTGATCCCGTTTGTTGTATCTCGTGCAATATTTCTTCCTAATTTTTTCAATTGTTACTCAAACCATTCAACCCGTTTGTTATCGTTCCGATGTAACCATATATAAGATATAGTCTGAAAGATTGACTTGTTGCATACACGATGCAATAAACATCGCTCGGTCGACTTACCGTATGCTATGCAACAAAGCCGCACGATATTACTCAGTATTACGATAATAGAAACTATAAGCAGTAAACACACAACAGTTTAAGTTTATATAAACTCATTGTATGGAACATCTAGTGTAGCATCGAGTAGAGTCAAGAGTCGTTCAATATGTGGAAACAACTTTAAATTTGTGATAAAATAAATGATTGTCCAAGAAAGTTAAAATCGGGCGTTCTGATACGACTTTGTCACGTTTTGACTTCGTAAATTTGATAATCGTCCCCCAGGTGTGATGTCGTTCATGCCTAGGTTGTGCAACTCACAAAACAAGAAGATAAAACATATAGTTTTCATAGAAACACTGAGTCACAGCGAAAGATTTATAGAGTCAAAAGAAACAATCAGAGTATGCGAAGCGAAGCCCTTTTATTTGATAATAGTAGCGGTTACAAAGGCATGAATAGCCCCATTGAATATGCTAAGTTGGCTACAATAATCGTTGATCTCTCTTGCTTACAAAATTTTTTCACTATTCCATATATCACGTCTTCGTATATCCAAGCTACAATCTCGTACCTAAGAACCTGATAGAGGGTGCCCACAAACATGGGTCAGTACACAACTTGTACTGGTGAGCAGGATAACCCACTTGCCTAAATCGACATTAAGTGATCATGGCAAGCATACATATTTTAGTGACGTTCTATTTAGAACTAGATAAATTTTAGTTTATGTTGAGGCATGCCTCGAAAGCAGTAAATTATGCTAGCATGTAAACTTAGAAGTTATAAAAGCATCTTCGCATATATAGCATTGAATTTACTTAAGCAAATAAGCATGTTATTGTCAAATACCTCGCTAAGTAAACTTGTTATAATCGGTCGTCTCGATCTCTAAGCATGTTATATTAAATTTATATCGTTAACTAAGTAAGCAATACTTGTTTCGCTTATGAAACGTATAAAACACGTTTATATCGCCTTGCTCAATAGGAACTCAGACTATATAGCCGATGTGCAAATTCTTGCTCGACGCAAGGCGACATTCATCCTCCTGGCTAAATCGTTTGATAATCTACCATCTCTTATCTATATATAGGTCACTGACGACACGAGCATCATATTGGACATAACTTATCTTGATATTTTGGTAAATCCTCTCAGTCGGGTTGCAAGCCCTATAGAGGTCTCGAAAGTTCCTTGGTCATTAGTGGTGCATCCTCTCAGTCCGAGTCGATCGGGGGCCCCCAATGACATTTTTATTATATGCGATGCCTCATTCAGCGCCCAGGTAGCAAGCATGCCTGAATAGCCCGCCATACCGTATACGGGTTAAGGTATTCCTCTGCCCATGACTATTGATAACCATGCAACATTTCAAAAATGTAAGTACGACGAGGTATGAGTCTTTTTGCCCCACTCAAATACTTAGCATCGCTTTAATTTGTAAGTATGACTAGGTACTTGTCTACTTGCCCTACATTTCAAAATATAAGTATGGAGAGGTACGTGTCGAATCATCCCACCAAACCATCCTCGTGGCATCGTTACTCTTCCGATCGATGTTTCGGTTGGGTGACCCGTAGGTCCCAACAACCAAATCTTGTGCCGCTTCTCGACACAGTGTTCCATGGTGCCATATCCCTGATCGATAGTTCCGTGGCACCATTATCCTTTTCGATTACTTGCGTCATCTCATATCCCGTCTTAACAGTTCCATAGTTTGAACCACAACTGCTTACTTCACTTATGAAGTTATCTTATGATTCTCTTTCGATAATCATGCTCTTTATGCACGCCTCGATATACTTTGCTTAAATTTTCTATCTTAATTTTCAACTAACATTTTGACTCATGTTATCCCAAGCTGTCATAGCCGTATCTCATAATACAGTATTATTTAATTATGTTATTTATTTAAACATTCCTTAAAAATAAATTTTTTTAATTAATTAGTTGATAATGTTTTATAATAAGGATTTAATAATGCAAATGAGATAAATTTTACTTTATCCAAATGAATATTTGCATCAAAGTCCATGGTTTAATTTTTAGAAATTACAAAATAACCCTGGATACCTCAACCCCACTAGTTGTCATTTCCTTACTAACCCAACAATGACTCACCCAAACCAAAACTCTTATCTTCTCCCACATGTACACTCTCCCTCCCTTTTTTTCTCTTTTACTTAGGAAGAAGGGAAAAATGAAAGAAATCCCTCATCCTCTTTTTTTCGTTCTCATAATCTTTCTATCTCTCCTTCGATCCCTCCATCTCATGATATCTCTCTGCCTCTCCTCTTCCCGCTGCACCCAGACCCGGAACCGCGCCACGACGGCTGCCGCTGCTGCCGGTAGGCCGACCCCCACCTCCGGCGGGTACCCTCACCTCCTGGCTGCACACCACCACATCCAACATCATCATCTTCATCTCCATCATCACTATCTTCACCAAATCAAAACCTTAACCCTTTGGAAGAAGATGAAGGAGAAGAACATAAAGAAGAAGAAGAAGTAGAAGAAGGATTTGGGGAGAAGGATCCAAAATCTAAATTCCTAAGTCAATTTCCTCAAGGCAAGACCTCTCCCATCTCCTTCATTTGATTCAATTTTGTTTATTTACCATATTTATTTATGATTATTTCTTTGTAAATATAAATCTAGAATGATTTATATACTTGTCATGAAGGAATGACATGGACACGAGCACCGGTAACAATACGGACACGTGGACACAATTTATGAGAAAAGATGGGTTGGACACATGAACCGGATACAAACTGGTAGCAATACGGACACGTGGACACAATTTCTGAAATGTGTGTCGCTAAGGTAGGTTGGACACCATGCTCTCGGGCTCCCCGAAGAAACTCAAACTCAGGGTGATCTGGTGGTCTAAAAATAACGCAACCACGTCGACAATCTAGCGTCGCATGGTATTGGCTCAACCAATCCATGCCTATGACAATGTCATAGTCTAGACTTAACCTCATAATGAATTCTCCTATTCTATTTATAACACCAATCCTCAAAAAAAAATTCCTTCCCTAATGTATAATTAATCTTCTCCTCAAATTTCTTCCTACAATTGTATTCCTCAAATTTTTTCTTTCTGTTATTTATTGCTCCGAGTCACATAGTAAAATTATAATAATGGTATCACCCAAGCACATGCTAGAATACCTGGTATCAGATCATCATCTTCCAGGTGAGAGCCAAAAATTTTATCTTCTCCAGTTTATAATTTCGTTCCTAGTATCGCTATCATATACTACAACTAATTTCTAGCATCTGGCTATACATTTCCATAAATTATTCTAGAGGGTTAGGATCAACGATCTTTCTAGCTCCCAGTACTTCCCAAATCACTGCTATCTCAAGTAAGGGTAGGATTTTTACCAGTTTTAGGAACATACTTCTAGGTCCAATTCTTTTGCTAATATTTTACACTAGTTCTAGAATCTAAAAAGAAACTATCAACCTACCCTACTGAGGGTAACAATCTTCTCAGAGAATATTACACAAATCATGTCTTCTGTCATCTGGACTACGATCTTCTTCTGGAGGAAACCATCAGGCACAAGCATTCATCTTTCCGAAATAAAAGGAGATGAGAAACAAAGATAACGATATTGATGAAAACTGAACGAATACAATTTGGAAGTCCAAGGGCGAAAATCACATACAAAGGGAGTTTTAAAAATTGATTATGGATTGAGATCCTATTCAACAATAACTCCTAAACTGCAGGCTAGTTTGGTACAGTAACGTAACCAAAATGATATGCTCTTAGACCTGCATGGGCTACTATAAAAATATGTCATGCCCCAGTCCCAAAATACGTAGGACTAGGAGTACGCAACATGCCAGCTACGCATTTGATCCAACTCTGGTCTGACTCGAATACGTATAAGCTGTAAAATAATTGTCACTATCTAATAATCACGTAAATATAAATATCTATATCTCAATCCATAATGAACAGTAATACACAAGAATGAGCTACATGTGCTAAAGTCGGCCTCCCAGCAACACACAAACTCGAATAGACTCGAGAAAAAATATAAGTCTATAAAACTAGGCTATAACACCAGATGAATAAACAATATGAATAAAATGCCCATAACTCCGATAGAAGTAATATAAGTACATGGTACCAATGCCTGCGAGACAAGCAACTCCATCAACAACCCCTAAGGCTCCGTAATCGTCTATGCTAAAAAACTGGCAGGGGACCAGGTCCTCAGAGGGACGTAACAAGGTACAAAAATAGTCTGCCATAGTATAACAGAAAGAAACAAGTGCAACGCCGGTGTAATCTAGCATAACCACCTAAGTGAGACACAATTTTGAAGATAATGTTCGAGGCGTGGGCTGTCCAAAATAAAATCATAGCTCCGGACATGGAGACACATGGGGCATACCGTAGCTCCGAGCAAAGAGTCACACGGGTGATACTACTACTCCGGATACAGAAATACTACATAAGTAGAACATATATATATATATATATATATATATATATATATATATATATATATATAGCGCGTGCAGAGGAGCCCAAACGTCTAGTAACTGTTTTCCCCTCCCAAAATGGTTAATGAGTGTTCGCTGAACCTGAACTTCTATCTAAGAGTCTCGTCATACAGAAGTAACTATCAACAATCATGACCCTAAAGTCGTCCCAGTTTCTGGTCATGCTGATATTATCAGGATACAGGAAATCTGGCACGATAACGGTGTCTGAATTTGTCCTAGGGTTATGATGTAACAAGTGTGTACATTAAGGTATTGTGAACATCTATCAATCGTTACCAGACATTACCGACGAACGTCTACACCTGGTTGTGACCTGGACGTAAAGTAAAAATTATGATCCAAAGCGCGCACAATGCATATAATAAATATATAGAAATCTGGTAACTGAAATACAGGATGGCAAAGTACACTTGCCTGGAAGCCAGGCGAAGATTCGAACCCAAACTCGCCAAGGAAGTAGCACTGGAGCAGATGTCTTTGGATGCTATCAAAAATATTACCAACAGTTTCAAAATGAGTGAGATACTCAGAAAAACATATACATACGTCCAATTTGGATACAATGGCAAAAATACAGTTTCTGGTCAACATGGGGCCAGAACGATAAGAACCCAACGGTACATCCAGAACTGGATTCTGATGAGTCGATCACGAAATCGCCCGTCATGTGGAACCGTGGGGCCCACAAAATGATATTTCATCAACGTTCTCATAATCGAACCAAACTTGGGTCACAGGACTAGTGTAACACTGTGAATCCGATGGTGTAAGTTTCGTTACGAAACGACAGGCACACACGAAATTAGGACGAGTGTCATAACACGTCGATACGATGCTTTCCGACGGATACGTGTTGATTCTGGTGTGCACGCACATCTAAATTAAGTTTTACGAAAGCCCATACGTCAATGTTGTCGATACGTGCCTTTTGGTGCAATCGGTAGGTTACCCGGATTGACGGGACAAACTCTGTATCAAAAAGTATCAATGGTTTTATAAAGCAGTTTTTCCCAAGAATTGTAACTCTAATTACTAACAATAGAATACAAACAAAAAAATTCTAAATGAACACACAACAACAGGGTTAAGTAGGGTTCATAACCGAATAGTCGATTCAAGGATCGGTTGCGAGAGGAGGGAGACATCGCTTCGTGAATCGGGGGGTTGAACTCAGTTACTGAACACGGTTTTGAGCCGCGGTTCCTCGCGGCCGCGGGGAGGGTCAGGACAACGACGGCTTATTGTGGCGGGTCATGGAGGTGGTGGAACTAGAGGTGGTCGTCGTGGGGGTCCTAGCCGTGGAGGTGGTAGTCTAGGGTGGTGAGGATGTCGTTCGTGGTGGCAGTGGGTCACTACGGTAGAGGCGTTGGTAGTTCGTGGAGGTGTAGTGAAGGCGGTGGTAGCAGCGGTGACTGGAGATGGAGGTGGTCGTCGAGGCTTTCAGGGCTGGGTTTGAGAAGATGGAGATGATGCAGTCATCGGCGGATGGGGAGGTTGGCCGGCGGAGGTATTGATAGTGGTAGTCGCGGTGGCTCGGTCAGAGTAAAGAGGAGCGGTTGGAGGAGATGGATCAGGGTGATTCGTCGAGTGCAGCTCCGATACGGGTGGAGGTGAAGGAGGTAGCGGCTGTGGGTGGAGGGGTCTACGGTGACTGAGATGGAGGATGGAGGTGGTCGGTGCAGCGGGTGCTCGTAGGAGAAGAAGATGTGGTGAGGGTGGTGGCAGTTCGTGGAGTGAAGGAGAAGGAGAAGTGAAGAGGAAGAAGAAGAAGAAGAAGAAGAAGAAGAAGAAGAGGAAGAAAAAGAAAAAGAATGGGAGAAGTTCGACTGAAGTGTGAAGAAGAAGGAAAGAGAGAATGGGAGTTTTCCTATGCTTCTAGGGATTAGGGCCTGCTCCTTGGGAAAGGTGTAAATGAGTGATTATATAGGAGAGTGTGTGGTGAGGATGATGCTTCATTTTTGAACGGAGGGCCAAGATTTGACATGGAGAAAGTGTTCATACAAAAGGAGAGAGAGTAAGGGGATTGGACCGGTCAAAGAGGGCGAGGGGGGTTTCTTCATTGGTCTTGACCAATAGGGTGGTGACACCTAGCACCATATTTGCAAATAAGTCCCTTAACTTTTGGGTATTTGTACATGAATGAAAAATAATGAGAATTTGGTGTGGGAAGTGGTATTTGGTGTTATGTAGGGTGAGGGGGTATTGTGTATTTTGCATGGGCTCAATGAATGGGGTATTGGGTTAAATTGGGTTAAGTTAGGATTAGTCAAAGTTGGTATCCCCAATATAATTAAAATAAAGTGTCATGTGCTCTTAAATTAAATGGAGGCACATAGGGTCTCAATTAGGAGTGACACAAGGGTCATAAATGGTGTAGGCTTGGGGTCAGTCTTGGGCCCTTTAATTGGTTCGACTAAACGGATTGAGTTTGTGTCCCAAAAGTGATGGCAACGACAAATGTATGCGACATAGGATTAAAGAATTAATTTCGGGACTGGAAAATTGTGCAATTAAATTAGAGCACAAGGGATTGTGTTTGTGAGTGACGGAAAAGTCCAGCGCCTAGATTGGCTTGTCAAGTCAAGAGTGCAACAATTTGTTAAAAATTTAGGGCTATTGTTAGGCTCCAAATATTGTAGCAACGGTAGGGTGCACCAAGGGTTTAAATAAAGAACCAGACAACTGCAACAAAAATTTTAGACCTCAAACACCCTGATGCTAAACCAAAAATTTAAACCCTGTCTAGTCTTCCTAAAAAATAATAATTAAAGGGGTTTACAACCGTTGTGCCTTGACAAGGAGCTGGAGGACAAGAACAATATGTCGCAACGGAAGATGATTGAATTGAAAGCAAAATTTTATTTTTCATCATGTAATAAGGTATTAAGGTGTTATATGTATAATGGGATAAATATTGTAATTTGGTAGAATAGTCCATTTCCTATTTATAGATTTAGAATGTACTTTATCAAGAATATTATTTATTGTATTAAGCAAGTTGTGACTGTAGTACACCTATTCTAGAACCTTACAGGCGATAATCGCAAGTATGAATATTGGAGTATTCTTATGTCGTGTAGCATGGGGATGATCTTACATACTCAGCCTGCCGTATTTCGGGAGTGAGGCATGTCACGTCTTTTAGTTGTGGCTCATTCAGGTCTAGATTTTTGGGAAAACTATACAGGTCTCGAAAAACAAAAAACCTAGGATAGAATATATGCCAAGATTTTGAGGAGACATATAGGTTTAGATATAGACCCGAAGTTATGTTCTTAGGAAAAGTCAACAAGGAACCTTAGAATAGAGAATACTCATAAGTTTATCTGTGATAGACTATATTTCATATATCCTTACTTAATTCATTTACTATAGTCACCTTATATAGTCAAGAATCCTAACCTAAGATTTTTATTATAAGTGTATATGATATTCGTTAAGCATGGGTAGTATAAAGAATAGGTATAATACCTATTGTATATAGTATTGTATATAGTTTATTAAGAATATAACTCCTTAATCTCTTGACCTTATCAATGCTCAAGTCCCAACTCGTTTCTATTTTCTTGTTAAACTTCTTTTATTGAATTATTGTATAAATCTGACCTTCTTCAAAGTTTTTAATTTCCTTAATTCATTCAACGTTCGTTGATTGAAAATCTAGAATTGTATCCTCACTTTCTCCATTCAATTCCATCTCTTAGAGGCATCCCTAATATTAGGATCTTTTTCTCCATATAATATTCATATCTATTACTCACTCATTTCTCATTTGACTTCTTACGAAGCAATATTTTGATTGGACTTTCTGTGGTTGAATTTTCATGTGAATGAATATTGTTGTGTCAAGAACCCAAAATTCCTTAATTGGATCATAAAAGAGATGTTGTACAGCCATCCGGACTGACTATCCAGACTGGCGAGGCACTATATTCTCGAAATATGATCCAGAAATTTAATAGGATTTCGAGGATCAAGACAATTTTTCGTAATGGATTTCAAAATTTGGTATTCTGATGTTGATTTTATTTTACCTCAGTTTGGATCTAAAAATTATTTACCTGAATAATTTAAAATAATATTTAATGCTTTTGATAGTATAGATTTATGAGTTTATCTCATGTTATAATATTATCTATTAGTTTTTATACTATGATAAGTAATGTCAATGATATTTATAAAACTTGAAAACTTGAAATTAAGTATTGATTTTTGAATATATTTGGATTACTAAGAATATCCTAACCTGTAAGGCTAGTTCAAAATCATAATTTCTACTCAACTATGGATATCATTGGCGTGGTAGCAAGAAGTTGCATCCATGAATTCTGATAGTGAAACGGTATATTGATTGCAACCATGTGCACACTGGCGTGACTCAAGATTACCAAATCATGTCAGAAAATGAGAAATAAGAAATATGTTGGTGACCTAGTATAACCTACATGTCACTACCATATTTTCTAGGAAAGGATATTTTAGTAATTTTCTATTTAATTATATATTGTGCTAGATAAATAATTATTTGTTGTATTATTTAATTGTTGTTAGATGTTAGTTATTTATTTTGGACTTGTATTAGTGGACCTAACTAGTTTAGTTTGGACCCATGGACCAACATGAATTAATTAGTTAAACTTAGCCCATTTAGAAAGCCCATTGTTAAGGAGATGGTTTAAATTAAATAAATCATTAGACTAGAAGCTTCCTTCCTTAATTATTTCTTCATAAGAGGCCCCAAGGGGTATAATAGACATTACATGATAACTTGAGGGAGAGGAAAAGGGGCCGGCCTATTTATATAGAGAGGGAAATTTCTCTCTCCTCTTTTCATTCCAAATCTAGATCTAAAATTTTCCACTATCAAATTTCCTTCATTCCCATTTCATTTCCCTACCAAATCCATTCCAATTCCTTCCCAATATCACCATTATGACTTGAGAAACAAGGATCTAGAAAGAGGAAGCAAGGATCAACAAAGAGGAGCAAGGATATACAAGTTGGAGGCAATTTCATCTCAATTGGAGGTTTCATTGGGAATCCATCTCCCAATAGGTATAATTCAATTTTTCTCCTTAAAATAGCTTCTAAATCTGAGATTTAAACATAAAAAATCAACCCATATGCATAGACTACCCATAGGTTTTGGTTTTGTGTTCATAGGAGGCCTATTGAGAAAGTTATGGTATTTTTTGTGTCAATTTTGGGAGAATTCCGAGATTGACATTTGTTGTGTGTGTCAATTGATCCTATAGATCAATTTGGCATGTATTTATGTGTTTGGGGCTTGTGTCGTATCCAAAATTGGGTACGTGTAGGTCGTATCCCAATAATTTGGTGATACGTATTATTTTGGGGGTTTTTCCTCCGACACGGGACTTTGTACATATCGTATTTTGACACGGACACGTAGATCTATACTTGATACTTCATATAGTTCATAAATAATATATGTGATTTATTTGTGTCCTTCGGGGTACAATTGGATGTGTGGTGGACTCGTGTCACATGCGTATCCTAGATCTAGTGGGATACGGTGTGATACTTTCCATGTGTTGTGTATTTATATGTAGATCTAATTATTGTGCTTTTAATTCTTGAGTTATAATTGTGTGTATATATATAGATATTATATATGTATTATAGTATATTTATTATAGTGTTTATTGTATCATAGATCTATGTACTATATATGTCCTAAGAGAACATATATATATGTAGCTTTCTTCTACATGCATTAATATATATGTTATAATATATTGTATGTATATATATATGTATATATTTATATATATATATATATATATATATATATATATATATATATATATATATATAATTGGATAATTATATTATTTATATTTGTTATAGGATTAATTATATATATGTATAGATGTATAATTATATGTATTTATGTTTGTGTGTGCATGTGGCATGTCCTAATATGTATATTATTATAGAGGGGGTATTTATAGTTATTTGGTATTTATATGTATAGATATATATATTATTGGGTTATATATATATGGATATATATATATTTGGTCTTATATATATATATATATATATATATATATATATATATATATATATATATTATTTTTCATTTTTAGCCACGGGTAGTTAATGACAGTTGCTGTCATTAATGCACAGAAGAAATCCACAGCAGCAGCCGCTGTAGCAGTGGCAGTATTAAATGACAGCAACCGCTGTCATTAATAGTAGTAGCAGTAGCGGGAAAGAGTACCAGCGACGACAGTGGGAGCGGTGACGGTTGTAAACCGTCACTAAAGCAGCAACAGCAGTGCAAGGAAATCCAGCAGCAGCAGCGACGGAAGCTTCAATGACAGCCAGAACTGTCACTAAAGGCAGCGTATCAGTTTATCATTGTTCTTCAACACAGTTTTCAGCGACGGATTGGCAGATTTATATATATATATATGTGTTTAATACTTATATATATATATATATATATATATATATATATATATATATATATATATATATATATATATATATATATGTGTGTGTGTGTGTGTGTGTGTGTGTGTGCGTTAATATTGAGATAATATACTATTATTGCAAAATTCCTTATATGTATAATATTAGTATATATTTATATATATATATATATATATATATATATATATATATATATATATATATATATATATATATATATATATATATAAGGGTAATTATTATACCAAGGTATTGGGTATTACCTTGAGGAGACCAAGGTAACTAGGAATACTCAAGATACGGGGTTTGGGTATCAAGTTTGTGATTATTGTTGAGATACCAAGTTGGTTCAAAACCACGGGTACCTATTTGATGTGTAAATTGTGATTCTATATTATTATAAATATTGTTTGATATATATTTGGAGGTGTTACCTTGGATTCACGTATCCGGAGATACGGTATCCTAATATTTTAAGATGTGGATTTCTTGACTTAGATTTTAGTATCTTGACCCAAGATTTTTGTGTTAGACTTGTGCAACCTAGAAATAGATAGTTGACCTTAGTTTGACCATAGTTGACTTAGAGTTGACCATAGTTGACTTTTGACTTAAAATTGACTTTTTGGTCTAGAAGTTGACTAGTTTAACTTATTCTCTTTTCGGAACCTTGTATTGATGTTGTATTCCATATCTAGGTCTTCGAGGCACTGTGTCAGACATCTGTGAGACTATTCATTAGACTTCAGGCGAGTACATTCTTTGATAGTTTCTCATTTATGATATCCTCTATGTTCATTGTATCTAGTGTAGATATCCATATTTTCTTGACACAATGGTTACACAGATTGGTATATCCGGATCTCGTCATGAGATGTTGTTCCTTGGTATATGGTGTATATGGTGCAAGTATTTTTCATTGGTTATCTTGTTCATGTACAGATACTGATTCTCGGGAAGACTAGCTATCTTCTTGGGGAATCTCGTACCATAGCATACCATGGTTGGATCTATTATACCAGTCGAGGGTGGGGGAGTATTAGTATAGATATGTGATCAATATCCCTATTGTATCAAGTACTGATTACTGAATAGTGTTGATCATACACCGTATGTATGATTAGCCAGGCCGTATTGCATCTTGCCTAAGCCGATCACATGTTAAGCTAGTACTCACACACTTAGTCATTAGTATTCTTGTTCATTGGCATATTGTTCATTATTGTATTTATTCCAGTATTTCCTTATTGTATATATATCTCTTGTATCTATTGTGCATCTAGTTTATCCACATATATTTACTGTTACATAGTTTTTATCATTCATTAGAATTGTTGTTAGAGATGTACTCTGCTCCTTTCCTGATTGGATATATTTTTCCAGATGACACTGAGGAGTGGTACCCTACCTATTATGGACCCCAGGATGTTGTGAGTTTAGATTCTGAGACCCTGGCTCAGGAGGGACTTATCCCAACTGAGACAGTTGATCCAGGAGTTGTAGCTTCATAGTATTCTTTGTACAGTATTTGTCTCCAGCTTATTTCTGTATTTCTTCAGACTCATTGATGTATTATTTTGAACTCATGAGTTGTATTGTGACTATTCTATTCTTTATCTGATTCGTGCTTTCCATCTTAGATCTGTGATTGAGTATATTATCATTGTTGGTGGTTCATTATATTGTTAGATCGATTACCTAGACAACGTTCTACCGTCGATTCTGCGGCGTAGGCTGGGCGTTGTTTCCGACTTGTACCCTTATACCGGGTGCGGGTCGTGATACGTTTTTAGTGGTTGTTCCATGCAGGTCAAGCTTCACAAAGTATATGATGTCGTGGTAGTACGACAATTTAGTTGTACTACTGCGAGCCTGCGATAGGATATAGGATATAGGTTGAGATACTCAATCATATTTAGGAAAATTCTTTTGATTCAACTATTCTCCTTTGATATTGATACTTGATCTCTTAATCTGTCCTTTCCTTGAAAGTCTTACATCTTGTGCCATATTGATTCTTTCTTTCGCTTTGTCTTAGGATGCCGCCTAAGAATAGATCGCAGCAGGGGAGAGCAGCTTCTGAGAGGTCTGCGACATCCCGAGGGCCTGCACCAGTCACTTCTCCGGTGATTGGAGTATCAGCTGCTTTCGGAGGTCCACCACCTACTCAGAGGACTGTGCCAGCTATATCTGAGGGGCTTCCACCTCCACCTCATGTGCCAGCAGAGGCATCACAGATGTTTACACTATTTCGTGAGATGCTCGAGGCACAGAGGGCTCAGTCAGAGGCACATCAGAGGCAGGCTGACATTTTACGGTAGGGCATCGAGAGTGCTCATCAGCTTGCTCGTGCGGTAGTTGAGAGAGGAGTTCCGGTCCAGCAGCAGGATGTTCCTCAGGTTGCTCAGCTTCGGCCAGGCAATATTCAGGACTTCAAAAAACTGGAGCCTAGGGTTTTCAAGGTGGAAGGAGGGCATCGTCTATGCTGATGATTGGCTCGAGGACATTGACCGTCTTATGAGGGTATCCCATTTTTCTGAGGATCTGAAGGTTGAGGCGGTAGGACTTTAACTGTTCGATGTCGCTCATACTTGGTTCAGGAATGAGCCGGTTCTGGTTGACGCAGGACAATCTTAGGAGGTATTCAAAGACCTCTTCAATGAAAGTTTTTCGCCCGGGCAGACAGGCTAAACTTAGGGAGACAGTTTGAGAGTCTCATTCAGGGGAGCATATCTGTGGAGGAGTACGCTGCGGAGTTCGGCAGGTTGAGCCGATTTGCAGAGTATCTGGTGAGAGAGCCGAAGGTTCGAGCTATTCGTTCCGTGAGTGTCTAAACTGGGAAGTGAAGATTCTCATTTCGTCTTTTTATGAGACATACTCGGAGATACTTGCGGAGGCACGCAAGGTTGAGCGGGAGTTGGGTTTGAAGCTCAAGAGAGATCGTAATTCTTTTCTGGGGGCCAACGATAGTGCAGTATCTGCCAAACGTCCTCATTTCTAGTCCAGACCTTTCCAGCAGCCACAGCAGAACCAGACTCCAGCTAGAGCACCTTTTCACCAGGCACCTCAGCAGAGACAGTCACAGCAAGCTCCATGCCACTACTGCAAGAAGCACGGCCATATCTGGGAAGTTTGCAGGAGGATGTTAGGAGTTTGTTTGTATTATGGTACTGAAGGGTATCAATCGAGAGAGTGTCCTTGTCATGCAGTTCAAGGAGCAGCTTCAGCTCCGAGGGCACAGACGAGACCACCTGCAGCACAGCCGAGGAGACCGCTTCCGATACATCAATATCATTTTGTCCAGCATCAGCAGCAGGGAGGTGCTCGACAGGGATGAGCGTTTGCTATGACCGTCGAGGAGGATGAACCCACCAGAGATGTCATCGCAGGTTCTATTCTTCTTGATTCTATTCCAGCTTTAGCTTTGTTTGATAGTGGTGCTTCCTATAGTTTTGTATCTGGTTCTTTTGCTTTGAAGCATGGTTTGGTAGATGAGTCTTTGCTTAGGACTTGCAAGATCATGACCGGGGGAGGCATTATCCTGGTTAATGATATTTGCAAGGATCGGAGAGTTACTTTGGGAGACTAAAAGTTGAGTGCGTGTCTACTTGTAATGCCACTTCCGAGGTACGATATTGTACTCGGGATAGATTGATTGAGTAGGCACCGTGCTAGCATAGATTATAGAGGAGGTAGAGTTTTGTTTGGTCCGCCAGGAGAGCCAGAGTTCGAGTTTGCTAGAGGAGCTGCAGAGCAGGAAGAAGGCATTATTTGTGGAGCTATGGTGGAAGACAAGGAGTTGCCACATCCGTTGATAGCAGAGTTCTTGGATGTGTTTCCTGAGGAATTGCCAGGATTGTCGCTAGATCGAGATGTTGAATTTTCTATAGACTTGGTGCCAGGTGTAGAACCAATTTTGTAATATGTCTATAGAGTAAACAACAACGAGCTGGCCGAGTTGAAGAAGCATGTGGATGAATTGCAGGATAAGGGGTTTATCAGATCGAGTTTTTTACTATGGGGAGCCCCGGTATTGTTTGTACCGAAGAAGGATGGATCGGTGCGCATGTGCATTGATTACAGGGCTTTGAATAATCTCACTATCAAGAATAAGTATCCTTTGCCACGGATTGATGATCTGTTTGATCAGTTGAGTGGTGCGAAGGTGTTTTCTAAGATAGATTTGAGATAAGGCTACCATCAGGTGAAGGTGAAGCCGGAGGACATACCGAAGATTGCTTTTAGAACTCGGTATGGTCAATATGAGTTTATGGTGATGCCGTTTGGTTTGACTAATGCACCGGCGGTATTTATCAACTTGATGAACAAGTGTTCCACCAGTACCTTGACAAGTTTATGGTGGTGTTCATCGATGACATACTCATATACTCGAGGATATCGGAGGAGCATGAGGAGCATTTGAGGATTGTGTTAGATGTGCTGAGGAAGGAGAAGCTGTATAAAAAGTTATCCAAGTGTGAGTTTTTCTTGGACAAGGTGGAGTTCTTGGGGCATATTATGACTGGTGATGGTATTTTCGTAGATTCGAAGAAGATTTCAGCAGTGGAATCTTGGAAGACCCCGAGTTCGGTAGCAGAGATCAGGAGTTTCTTGGGATTGGCAGGCTATTACAGGAAGTTTGTGCAAGATTTTTTGAGGATTGCCGAGCCGATGACCAGACTCACAAGGAAGGATGTGGAGTTTGTTTGGACGGAGGATTGCCAGGTTGCTTTTAAGGAGTTGAAGAAGAGGTTGACGTCTGCTCCTATTTTGACATTGCCATCAGGGTCCGAAGGTTTTACTATTTATAGTGATGCATCGGGGAAGGGTTTGGGTTGTGTTCTTCAGCAGCATGGGAAAGTGATTGCCTATGCATCCAAAAAATTGCGTCCTTATGAAAAGAACTATCTTACCCATGATTTGGAGTTGGCAGCAGTCATATTCGCTCTGAAGTTGTGGAAACATTATTTGTACGGAGAGCGTGTGGAGATCTTCACAGACCACAAAAGCTTGAAGTACGTTTTCACGCAGAAGGAGTTGAACATGAGGCAGTGTCGGTGGTTGGAACTGATGAAGGATTTTGATATTTCTTTCCAATATCTTCCTGGGAAAGCCAATGTAGTTGTCGATGCTTTGAGTAGGTATCTGGTAGCTATGTTCTTGACGCAGGATCGATATTTGTTGGAGGACTTGGAGAGCTTGGGCAATGAGGTGATTTTTCCTGGTGGTTATGCAGATATGGGGATTGCAGATACATTCAGATTTGATGACAAGATCAAGATAGCACAGTATGAGGATGTATCTCTGAGGAGTATCAGAGCTCAGGTGAGAGCAGGATTGGAGGATAATTTTACTATTGCAGAGGATGGATCTTTGAGGCATGAAGTTAGATTGTGTGTGCCTAGTGGGGAGCTGCGTGAGAAGGTGTTACAGGAAGCACATCGCTCTCAGTATTCCATGCATCCAGGTGCTAACAAGATGTATCGGGATATGCGAGAGAGTGTGTGGTGGTATGGCATGAAGAGGGAAGTGGCACAGTTTGTATCCAGATGCTTAGTATGCCAGCAGGTGAAAGCCGAGAGGTAGAGGCCAGGAGGTTTACTTCAGCCATTACCCATTCCAGAGTAGAAGTAGGAACGCATTACTATGGATTTTGTGTCTGGACTTCCACGATCTCCAGGAGGGAAAGACACGATTTGGGTCATCGTTGATAGGTTGACCAAGTCGGCCCACTTCTTGCCTTTTAAAGTGGGTCTGTCTATGGAGAAGCTGGCAGAGATGTATGTGAGGAAGATCGTTAGGATATATGGAGTTTCTGTCAGCATAGTCTCAGATCAGGATAGTCGTTTTACTTCTTATTTCTGGAGGAGTTTGCAGGAGAGTTTGGGCACTCAGCTCAAGTTCAGTACTGCAATCATCCCCAGACAGATGGACAGTCAGAGAGGACTATTCAGACTCTCGATAATATGTTGCACACTTGTGTACTAGATTTTGGGGGTTCTTGGGAGGACCATCTCCATTTGGTAGAGTTTGCTTACAACAACAGTTACCAGGCCAGTATAGAGATGTCGCCTTTTGAAGCTCTGTACGGTCGGAGGTATCGTACTCCTTTGTCATGGGACGATGTTGGAGAGAGAGTTTTACTTGGGCCAGAGATGGTTATGGATGCAGCAAAGAAGGTTCAGTTGATCAGAGACATACTTCGAGTGGCGCAGGACAAACAGCGGCATTGGGCCGATAGCCATCGGAGACCTTTGGAGTTCGAGGTATAGTTTAGATTTTTGTTTTGTACTTGTTCTTGGTTGTTTGTTATAGATTAAGTTATTAAGGTGGTATTTTGTTCTAGGTGGGTGGTTTGGTGTTTCTGAGGATTTCTCCGACACGAGACACGATTCATTTCGGTGGAGGCGGAAAGCTTAGTCCGCGATTCATCGGACCTTTCACTATTCTAGAGAGGGTCGTTGTAGTTGCTTATAGACTAGACTTGCCACCTGCATTGGAGGGAGTGCACAATATGTTTTACGTGTCGCAGTTGAGACGATACGTGGCAGATCCTAGTCATGTATTGGATCACTCGGAGATAGAGGTGGGCCCTACTCTTAGCTATCCAGAGCAGCCAGTTGAGATTCTAGATCGGAGAGAGAAGGTGCTGAGGAACCAGACTATTCCTTTGGTGTGCGTCGCATGGAGGCATCACTCTCCGGGAGAGTCTACCTGGGAGAGAGAGGACGAAATGCGAGAGCATTATCCGTATTTGTTTGTGTCTTGAGGTATGTTATTTCCTAGTTATGTTCTGTTCATTGTTGTGTTCTTTCATAGTTAGTTATGATTCTTTAGTTCTGTTCTATTATTTTCTGGGGGTAGTTTTCGTCTTTGAATTTTGAGGACAAAATTATTTTAAGGAGGGTAGACTTGTCACTACCATATTTTCTAGGAAAGGGTATTTTAGTAATTTTCTATTTAATTATATATTGTGCTTGATAAATAATTATTTGTTGTATTATTTAATTATTGTTAGATGTTAGTTATTTATTTTGGACTTGTGTTAGTGGACCTAACTAGTTTAGTTTGGACCCATGGACCAACATGAATTAATTAGTTAAACTTAGCACATTTAGAAAGCCCATTATTAAGGAGATGGATTAAATTAAATAAATCATTAGACTAGAAGCTTCCTTCCTTAATTATTTCTTCATGAGAGGCCCCAAGGGGTATAATGGATATTACATGATAACTTGAGGGAGAGGAAAAGGGGCCGGCCTATTTATATAGAGAGGAAAATTTCTCTCTCCTCTTTTCATTCCAAATCTAGATCTAGAATTTTTCACTACCAAATTTCCTTTATTTCTATTTTATTTCTCTACCAAATTCATTCCAATTCCTTCCCAATATTACCATTAAAGACTTGAGAAGCAAGGATCTAGAAGGAGGAAGCAAGGATCTACAAAGAGGAGCAAGAATCTACAAGTTGGAGGCAATTTTATCTCAATTTGAGGTTTCATTGGGAATCTATCTCCTAATAGGTATAATTCAGTTTTTCCCCTTAAAATAGCTTCTAAATCTGAGATATAACCATAGAAAATCACCCATATGCATAGACTACCCATAGAATTTGATTTTGTGTTCATAGGAGGCATATTGAGAAAGTTATGGTATTTTTTGTGTCAAGTTTGGGGGAATTCCGAGATTGACATTTGTTGTGTGTGTCAATTAATCCTATAGATCAATTTGGCATATATTTATGTGTATGGGGCTAGTGTCGTGTCCACAATTGAATACGTGTAGGTCGTATCCCAATAATTTGGTGATACTTGTTATTTTGGGGGTTTTCCCTCCGACACGGGACTTTGTACATGTCGTATTTTGACACGGACACATAGATCTATATTTGACACTTTGTATTATTCATAAATAATATATGTGATTTGTTTGTGTCCTTCGGGGTATAATTGGATGTGTGGTGGACTCGTGTCACATGCGTATCCTAGATCTAGTGGGATACGGTGTGATACTTTCCATGTGTTGTGTATTTATATGTAGATCTAATTATTGTGCTCTTAATTCTTGAGTTATAATTGTGTGTATATATATAGATATTATATATGTATTATAGTATATTTATTATAGTGTTTATTGTATCATAGATCTATGTACTATATATGTACTAAGAGAATATATATATATATATGTAGCTTTCTTCTACATGCATTAATATATATGTTATAATATATTGTATGGATATATATGTATATGTTTTTATATATATATATATATATATATGTATGTTTAATTGGATAATTATATTATTTATATTTGTTATAGGATTAATTATATATATGTATAGATGTATAATTATATGTATTTATGTTTGTGTGTGCATGTGGCATGTCCTAATATGTATATTATTATATAGGGGGTATTTATAGTTATTTGGTAGTTATATATATAGATATATATATATTATTGGGTTATATATATATGGATATATATATTTGGTTTTATATATATGATATATATATATATATATATATATATATATATTATTTTTTATTTTTAGCGACGGGTAGTTAATGACAGTTGCTGTCATTAATGCATAGAAGAAATCCACAGCAGCAGCCGCTGTAGCAGTGGCAGTATTAATGACAGCAACCGCTGTCATTAATAGCAGCAGCAGCGACGGGAAAGAGCAGCAGCGACGACAGTGGGAGCGGTGACGGTTGCAAACCGACACCAAAGCAGCAACAGCAGTACAAGGAAATCCAGCAGTAGCAGCGACGGCAGCTTCATTAATAGCCAGAACTGTCACTAAAGGCAGCGTATCAGTGTTCTTCAACACAGTTTTCAGCGACGGATTGGCAAATTTATATATATATGTGTTTAATTCCTATATATATATATATATATATATATATATATATATATATATATATATATATATATATATATATATATATAAGGGTAATTATTATACCAAGGTATTGGGTATTACCTTGAGGAGACCAAGGTAACTAGGGATACTCAAGATACGGGGTTTGGGTATCAAGTTTGTGATTATTGTTGAGATACTAAGTTGGTTCAAAACCACGGGTACCTATTTGATGTATAAATTATGATTCTATATTATTATAAATATTGTTTGATATATATTTGGAGGTGTTACCTTGGATTCGCGTATCCGGAGATACGGTATCCTAATATTTTAAGATGTGGGTTTCTTGACTTAGATTTTAGTATCTTGACCCAAGATTTTTGTGTTAGACTTGTGCAACCTAGAAATAGATAGTTAACCTTGGTTTGACTATAGTTGACCATAGTTGACTTAGAGTTGACCATAGTTGACTTTTGACTTAAAATTGACTTTTTGGCCTAGAAGTTGACTAGTGTAACTTATTCTCTTTTCGGAACCTTGTATTGATGTTGTAGTCCATATCTAGGTCTTCGAGGCACTGTGTTAGACATCTGTGAGACTATTCATTGGACTTCAGACGAGTACATTCTCTGATAGTTTCTTATTTATGATATCCTCTATGTTCATTGTATCTAGTGTAGATATCCATGTTTTCTTGACACTATGATTACACGGATTGGTATATCTGGATCTCGTCATGAGATGTTATTCCTTGGTATATGGTGTATATGGTGCAAGTATTGTTCATTGGTTATCTTGTTCATGTACAGACACTGATTCTCGGGAAGACTAGCTATCTTCTTGGGGAATCTCGTGCCATAGCATACCATGGTTGGATCTATTATACCAGTCGAGGGTGGGGGAGTATTAGTATAGATATGTGATCAATATCCCTATTGTATCAAGTACTGATTACTGAATAGTGTTGATCATACACCGCACGTATGATTAGCTAGGCCGCATTGCATCTTGCCCAAGCCGATCACATGTTAAGCTAGTACTCACACACTTAGTCATTAGTATTCTTGTTCATTAGCATATTGTATTTATTCCAGTATTTCCTTATTGTATATATATCTTTTGTATCTATTGTGCATCTTGTTTATCCACATATATTTACTGTTACATAGTTTTTATTATTGATTAGAACTGTTGTTAGAGATGTACTCTGCTCCTTTCCTGACTGGATATATTTTTCCAAATGACACTGAGGAGTGGTACCCTACCTATTATGGACCCCAGGATGTTGTGGGTTTAGATTCTGAGACCCTGGCTCAGGAGGGACTTATCCCAACTGAGACAGTTGACCCAGGAGTTGTAGCTTCGTAGTATTCTTTGTACTGAATTTGTCTCTAGCTTATTTTTATATTTCTTCAAACTCATTGATGTATTATTTTGGACTCATGAGTTGTATTGTGACTATTTTATTCTTTATCTGATTCGTGCTTTCCATCTTAGATCTGTTATTGAGTATATTATCATTGTTAGTGGTTCATTATATTGTTAGATAGATTATCCAGACAGCGTTTTATTGTCGATTCTGCGGCGTAGGCTGGGCGTTGTTTCTGACTTGTACTCTTACACCGGGTGCGGGTCGTGACACTATATGGTTATGACATTTAACCATTTTATTGATTTCATGGGATTTCAAGATTAGTAATGAGTTCAAGTATCTCCATATTATCTCTATCTTCGTAAAGCTTTTAATGATTATGAATTTGAAAATAGATTACAACTTTATTTTGTAAGGTGGGTAGAATATCTTTTCTTCGCTATATTAGTTTTGAAATGCTTATCTTTAAAATTTTAAATTTCGAGGGAGAATTTTTTGTAAGGTGGGCAGAGTGTCATAGCCGTATCGCAAAATAAAGTACAATTTAATTATGCTATTTATTTAAACATTTCTTAATAATAAAATTTCCTTAATTAATTAACTGATAATGTTTTATGATAAAGATTTAATAATGCAAATTAGATGAATTTTATTTTATCCAAATGAATATTTGCATCAAAGTCTACGATTTAATTTTTGCAAATTGCAAAATAACCCTTGACACCTCAACCCCACTAGGTGTCATTTCCTCAATAACCCAACAATGACTCGCCCAAACCAAAATTCTTATCTTCTCCCACTTGTAAACTCTCCCCTTTTTTTCTCTTTTACTTAGAAAGAAGGGAAAAAGGAAAGAAAACCCTCATCCTCTCTTTTTGGTTCTCATAATCTTCCTTTCTCTCCTTTGATCCCTCCCTCTCACGATCTCTCTTCCTCTCCTCCTCCCGCTGCACCCAGACACGAACCTGCACCACGACGGCTACCGCTGCTGCTGGCCGGCCAGCCCCCACCTCTGGCGGGTCCTCTCACCTCCTGGCCGCACAATACCACATCCAACATCATTATCTTCATCTCCATCATCACTATCCTCACCAAATCAAAACCCTAACCCTTTGGAAGAATATGAAGGAGAAGAACATGAAGAAGAAGTTGAAGAAGGATTTGGGAATGAGGATCCCAAACTTAAATTCCTAAGTCAATTTTCTCAAGGCAAGCCCTCTTCCATCTCCTTCATTTGATTCAATTTTGTTTATTTACCATGTCCATCTATGATTATTTCTTTGTAAATATAAATCTAGAATAATTTTCTATACTTGTCATGAAGGAATGACATGGACATGAGTACCATGGCAATCCAGACACGTGGACACAATTTATAAGAAAAGATGGGTTGGACATGTCAACCAGATACAAATCGAAAAAGTTAATATAGTTAAATTTAGTATTATAGTACGTACACAAGTATTTGTAGTGCTTCGAGTACGGACACGATATTAAGACACGGGTTGGACATAACGGTACTAGTGGATATCAATTTTCTGTTATAATTTAAATATTTTATAAATATATATTCATGATTAGTTTTATGGAAAATTATTCATGAGTACCAATATACACATATAAGTATATGTACATATATACATATAGATACTTATTGATGCATATTCTAGATATTCAACTATATATGCATACAAATAAATTTGGGACCTATGAAATGTTAAGTCATGACTATTGTTTGGTTATGATAATGCATGAGAATTTATTTAGTTGGTTCTAAATTAAAAATAAAAGTATAAACCCATAAGCTTTGACATAGTATACCATGAATGGATTTTCATAAGTAATACAAGGCCGTAATTGGCATATTGGCCTATAAATCTGAATTTATCCTTAGAATTCAACACTAAATAAATTTGGTATGTCCTAATTGACTTGTGGAATTAGAAAACCTGGTCATAACATATTAAAATTTACATTGTCGAGTTCGGGGAACCATATTGGTCCAAAGCTAGTCAAATATGACAATATGTATTATATTTATTTTAAATTCAATATTCACATCATGTATAAAATTTTATCATTTGAGATAATAGAAATTAAATTTGGAATATGAGCATAAGACCCGAAATCGAAGTTTCGATGATTTTGACCCAAAATATTATAGAATTCAGTATAAGCACTGATATTCTAAATTTTTTCTTGTTAGGTTACCTAGTTAGAGATATAATCATTAATGTTATGGAAGTTTTTTCTAGAAATTCAAAATCTTCCAGAAGCATGGAATTTCATTTATTTTAGTTATGTGTTCGATTATTAGTGTTTAAATGTAAATCAAGTGCTTGAATACTTAAATGATCAATATCTTAAATTATGATATTGAAAGATATATGTTTAAAATACGCTGTGTGTTATGGATTTTTATTTCTGCTTTAAAATTGTGCATTACTAACAAATGATTGTTTGTTTCTTGTATAGTATAAACATATTTGGGAACAATAGTGAAATTGCTAAGGTATATATAAATGCTTGGTAAGCAAACTTGATTTTATTCTTAAAGAGTTTACTTTGATGTCTATATTAACTGCATGTGTTATCGGTTTTGAGTTTTGATCTACCGAAGGGGTCGGCAAACTCAAAAAATTCTACGGAGGGTTGCTCCGGGTGTATATTATAAATTGTAAAAATGTTGGGCTCCAAAATAGAAAGGAGACTGTCAAAATTTTAAAGGAATTCTAGAGATACCATTTTCAAAAATTCGAATAATTGGTTATTCTCTATTTCAATCCATTTAGCAAATTATCCGACTTAGGTTCAAACTCTATAAATCTTAGATCCCGAATTTAGAATGTAAGATGCATAGGACACTCTTACACGCGCACAAAAGAGCAACAAAAGTTTCAATGTTTCACATTCCAAGGTAAAGTGTACCAAATTTCATGTTTTCGGATTGGTCCTATCAAATAGATTGTTACTGTTTAGACGTGATGCCTTGAGCACATGAAACATATACATTATTGGATATTAAAATTCTCCTCTAAGATGGAACTACTTGTCAAATATTATCCTCGTAAAGCGTGTGGTAATTAATACACAAAACGAGATACGAATTAGACATGCAATTCAACTTAAAATTATATGTTATATAGGAATATTTGTGATTTGTAGAATTGTATTAGGTGGAAGAGAACATTTGGATCACACCTCCGAACTCTTGCTATAAACACTTGTTTAAAACTGATCAGTAATGCTGACATCCACATGGCCATGCATTGGTTTGACCAGCTAGGAGGGCTAGTCAATGATCGATCGTGTCTCAGTTTGGATGTAGATTTTTTGCTTTCGATTAGGTGAGGCTTTGGCCACTGCACTTAAGGGTTTTTGAGTTTCAACTCAAGTAATCCGACACTTGATAGGGTTTTTGAGCATTTACTCAAGTAATCTGACACTTGATAGGGTTTTTGAGTATTGACTCAAGTAATCTGACACTTGATAGGGTTTTTGAGCATTGACTCAAGTAATCCGACACTTGATATAAGCCGTCATATAATGACCAATGTGAAGTTAAACTCACTACACTTGTCATTGGATCCAAACTCTTAAAAAAGATTAAGAAGTTTGACAATTGTGTATATCTAATGTTTTTATGTTCCGAATTCTTAGAAAAATTCAAGTAATTCGAAAATTGTTTATATTTTTGTCAAGATAATAGGTGTTGTTATGATCCAAAAAGCGTTCTCTAAATTGTATTTGCATATATGAAAAATTTTTATGAATGTGCTTGCGATTTATGATTTGGACACCAAGTAGATTAGGATTATAGAAAAGCATGAGTGTGGATTATGATTTGGACGTTAAGTATAATGAGTTTTTAAATGAGAGTCGAAACATCTGTTTTAGGATTTTATTATAAGAGCTGGCACACCCTACTTCATGATTCACTAAATTATATCTTAGGAATTTACTATTCTATTTTCTATCAAGAAATTCGAGAATCAAATTAAATTATTTTTATTTTTAGATTCTTATTTTATTTTATTTTTTCCGTCCTTGACTGGGGGCTTGCATGTCATTTGACGACCTAGTATTGTTCACTAGATTTTGTAGAGAACGTCTTCAAGAAAGCTATCGTTGTGCCATGACAAGGAGCTAGATGACAAGAACAATATATTGCAAAAGAAGACGATTGAATTGAAAGCATAAATTTATTTTTTATCATGTAATAAGGTATTAAGGTGTTATATGTATAATATAACTACCATATTTCTATAATAGGGATAATTTTGTCATTTTATATTATTATAAATATTATGATTATTATTTATTTAATATAGTACATATTATTTATATTGGTGACTAATACTATTATTGGTTAGTAGATTGGACTATTTGATTAGACATAACTCTAGTGGACTTAACCAATTTGACATGACAACTTAACCAATTAGTTAGACTTGTTCATTTAGACCCAACTAGTTAACCGTTCTCATTAGACTAATGTTTGGACTTAACCTTCATTGGGAAGAGAATCTTTCTCCCTAATTAAATTCTTCATGACAACCCTCAAGGGGTATTCTAGACATTATATATTACTTGGAAAAGGGGATAGGTGGCCGGCCCTATTTGTGGGGGGAGACTTTCTCTCTCTCCCTTCTCCACAATTGATCCATTTTAGATCCCCAATTTAGTTCATCCCAAATTAATTCATTCTTCCACCAAATTCAACCTAATTCACACACATTTTCTCTCAATTTCATCATCTAAGAAGCATTAGAGCTTGGATTTCAAAGAACAGTTGATGGAGGAAGAGTTGACAAGAAGAATTATGTCCTAATTGTGTCTATTGAATATTTTATTAGGAATCCATCTCCCAATAGGTAAATTCTGAATCTATCCCTTAATTTAGACTCTAATTCATGCATTTAACCATTAGAAATCATCCCTTGGCTTAGGACTACCCATAGGATCAAGAATTAGGTTCATATGACTTGTATTGTAGAATCTATATAGATTTTTGTGTCCAATTAGGGAGAATTACGAGATTGACACATCAAGTATGTGTCATAAGACTAATTAGATCTAATTAGACTTAGATCGGGTTTGTGGGACTAGGTAAATGTCCACAATTGGACATGAGTAGGCCGTATTATGATACGTTATGGTGCGTGTCGGTAGATTTGAGTATTTCGAGCCATAGGTGTATTTCTCTTCATATTGCGTATAATTAGCTAATATATATATTATGGGATTATATTATATATGTTTTGGGATTCTAATTGTTGGTGGACAGGTGTATCATGATGGTTTGGTGGTGTACCATGGTGTTGGAGAGGTATCATATGAGTATCATGGTGATACTTGTGGGTATCATGGGTGTTGTCCATTAGGTGTTTGATAATTGGTTTATGGTAATTATGTATGTGAACTTGTGTATCAATGATATACCTTAGTATCATGCTTGTGTGTGTATTAATGTTGTGTGGATATGCCTTGAGGGCGGGGGGATGACTGAGATTGTTATAACCTAGGTGAGTTGTGTGTTTTAGACGAGTGTCATGTGATGGATGAGATATGTATCAGGTGGGGCTTCCTGAAGTGTGTGTAGCTAGCACAGCAACTGCTCGAGCATGCAGTGTGCAGCAAATAGAGCTAGTGGCAGCACCTGTACTTGCTCAAACTACAAGAATAGCACAAGGCTTAGTGTGTGTGTCCTAGTATCTAAATATGTGCAGGTAAGTTTTATTATTGATAGCAAGATAAGGAGGGAAATTGTGTCTGCAAGATGTGATAGGGCATGTGTGGTAGTATTTGAGTTCGGATGCAGCAGAGGTTCGAAGTGGTAAACAGTATTTAGTTTATATCATGGTGCATCAAGGCCACAGTTCTTAACGAGTGTATTCTTGGGTACCATATATGTGATGTGTTAAGTAAGAGGAGTAATATAATACAAAGATGAGCATGTAGCTTGGTATATGCAAAGAATGTCAGTGAGGAATAAGTATATTAGTGTGTGCATGGGCATTAGCAAGTGTGTAAAGGAGGAGTCGGATTGATACGCAGTAGTGATGTTGGATTATATATGAAGTGCTGCAGGTAATGTGGGAGAGTGGCAATTTGGTGCATATCAGTTGGTGGAAAATGAAGGGGGAAGGTTCATATCTGAATACTGATTAGTGTATCAGGTGAACACTGATTAAAGAGTATCAGTGTAACTATACTGCTGAGAATGAACTAGAGAATGAGATAGGTTAGGGTTCATTGATAGTGGAGTATAGTACCAGGTATTAGAATGCTTTTGTATCAGTTAACTGAGTAATTATCAATTAGATAGCTGTACTATTGGAGGTGTTTTAGTTGCACGAATGCAGTGCAAAGTGGGATGAAGTCTGATGTAGTGAGGGGGGTTTGATGGTGATATTTAGTGTGTTGATTTCAATTGGTATTAACATATATAGATCAGTTAAGATGGATGTCAGTGATGAGTTCATTCCAGGTCAAGTGCAGTATCAACTCACTGCTAGGCCTATGTGCATGGACTGTGCTTGAGCACCAGTCACAGTTGTGCATAAATGCATGGCTTGTTTGTGGATAGAAATAGTTGGAAGTTGAGTTGATGCAATGAACTAGTATAAGTTACTATCAGATTTTTGTATGCTAAGTATCTTTGTTAGATATCAGTATCAGGTAAGTATGATAGGCTGAATGTCAAGTGGGGAATGTACTTCATATGTGATTCAGTCATGGTTAATGAGATAGTTGAGGTATGCCGAGCTGACACTGACTCTTTGTTTAGTATTAGTTAAGTTAGTTTCAGATGTTAGTAGCAGACAGTAGTAATGTCAGTTGGTTCTCAGTTAGCTTTTGGTATGTTGATTCTTGACAGTTAGTATTATAGGTCAATACTTCTCTAATAGTTAGTCTATCAGTTAGTATTGATTAGTTAAGTATCTAATTGTATCAGATAGTAGTAGTTGGTTATATTGAATGATATGTTACTTGGGGACTGAACATCAGTAACTATAGGTTGAGTTATCAGTTAGTTTAGCTAACAGTTAATGTAGCTAGCAGTAGTTAGTTAGTACTTGTTATATTATTGTTGTATCAGTAACCTATAACTGATATGGTTAGACATTAGTTACTATTGTAGTAGTTAGCCTGGTTAGTGTGTTACTAGTAGCTAATATTTGGAATAGGTAATATAGCACCAGTTGTTATCAAGGATATAAGTATCAATTAGCTATTAGTAAGTAGAATATATATATATATATATATATATATATATATATATATATATGGTAAGTTAATGTTAATGTTAAGTCTTGACTAAGGTAATACCTAGTATAAGATAGTGTAAGTTCATTAATGACCAAAATAGGCTAATTAGCTTAGTATGGACCTAGTTTAGCTAAAAATGGCCTAGAAGAGCATCCTTATTACATTTTAGCTCATTTATCCCTCATTACACCATTTAACATGATATTTCCTAAATAGGTGTGTGTGACACCACCTCGGGCACCGAGTGACATTAGTTGCTCCGGACAGAGGCGAGTACATTCTCTGATAGTTTCCATTATTTGATTACTACTATAATTCAAGTATTTAGAAATATTACTTATGATTCCTTGACACGGTGATATACGAATTGTTATTATTATTGGATCGACAGTCATGAGATGTTACCTTGATTATCGAGATGGTATCGATTACTGTTCCTTGTTGTTATTGGATAACATTGGATATTATAGGTTAAACATTGGATACATTGGCTAGTAACGTTCCATGGTTGGATCCATCGTATCAGTCGGGCGGAAGAAATACTAATTAAATGTGTGATCAAGAACTATCGATAAGTAGTGTAATCATTGGCTATTAACTAATCATACACTACACGTATGATTAAGTTAGCTCTTCTTAGTGTAATCATTGAATATCCCAAGCCGATCACATATCTAGTTAGTATCTCAAAACACATGGTATATTATAGACTCCATTTCAGTTCATAGATACCTTGTTCTATTCCTGACATTATAGTTCCTCTCTTTCATTCTTGTACGCATTGATTTATATTTCTGTTGCTAGTATTGCATGTTCCTTCATTGTTCTTAAATCTTCAGTTATATTCTCATCGTATATAGCATCCTCTATTTTACTATTTTTTAGTTATTGTCAATTAATTAAAACTATTATTGGGTTGTACTTTGCTACATTCCTGACTGGATAACATTTTTCAGAGAATTCGGGAGATTGGTGCCCGACGTATTACGAACCTCGGTTGATTGGTTCTAGGGGGTGACACCACCTCGGACACCGAGTGATATTAGTTGCTCCGGACAGAGGCGAGTACATTCTCTGATAGTTTCCATTATTTGCATTCAGGTGAATTTAGCAAAAATGCTAAGCAAGAAAAGCATTGATTACAAGAAAATATCAAGGGAAGTTAAACTACTACAAGTGTCAATGGCACATGGGGTAATTGGGGTAAATTGGCCGTATGTAATAGGCTTGCCGCATACAGCACACTGGCCGCATGCAGGGAGCTGGCCATATGTAAACTCAGGCCGCATACTAGGGTCGGTCCACATACCATAGTTTGGCCGCATACTATATGCAAAGTCCACTCCTCGGTTAAAGTGCAGAGTGACGGGTCATTAAATGCATGCCAGGGACTTGAGTGACTGAAGTGAATGACAAGTGATAGGCCATAAAGTATGTCAAAGAAAAATATAAAAGTCATAAAAAGACGTGCAAGATCGATGCCGATCCATGCGCCTAGGAGAAGAGAATATTTCTTCTCTGCCGCATACATCGAGGCCGCATGCTCAGGTTGGCCGCATGCTTGGTTTGGCCGCATGAATACTTCAGCCGCATGTACAAGAGTTCTGTAACTTAGACTTTTTCAAGCACTTAGTTTTCAAAACTCCAGTATAAAACAGTCACGTGCCCAACAAGATAGGCGCATGTTGCAAAGGAATGAGGTGGAGAGGGTAGACCGCATACAACATGCTGGCCTCATAACCCTATCGGTCGCATAGAGTCTCCTGGTCGCATAAAGTCTTTATTGTCCCAAATCAGCAAGTTCTGCCATAAAATTCCAACTTTTTTCGAAAATTTGTTTCCTCCACGAAATTCTCATATCAAGTCCAAATCCAAAGAAGTAAAGTTCAAAACTGCATGAAATCGAGTGCTACTCAACATGAAACTAATAGTTTTCAAAAACAATAAGTTTTAGAAGATCAAAACCAAGAAAACTCATGGAAGCTCCAAACTTTAAGCTCAGATCTGCTCTAACCAAGCCATCAAAGCTGAAAGTACAAAGAAGTAAACATGTAAAGGAACTCATAGAGAACAACAAAGAACAATAATAATGCAAGAAACTAAATAAAAGGCAATATATCAAGTTCTTCCTCATTGGCAATGTGTACTTGCCTAAACCCACTACTAAACCCAAGAGGGAAGGCCGACCAGGTGTCACGACCCGGTGATACTAGGGGGCTGGGGTGCTCTCGGCTAGGGGAGAGGAGAGGGAAGAGGGAAGAGGGAAGAGGAAAAAAAAAAGAATAAAAAAAAAGAAAGAAAGAGAGGGGTTTATATAGTGAGGGTGACTAACAATATTCACCAAACTAAAAATTGTACAAAAGCTGCTAGAAAATCCAAAAAATATACGAGAAGCAATTATAAAGCAATAACACACATACATACCAGATATAAAATAAAATAATACTAAAATAGTGAGACGGGTCTCATAACTCTCACTTCCTTTGAAAATTTCGTCCTCGAAATTTCAACCAGGTACTAGATCTATCAAGGTAACTCTAGGGATCAGGCAATAAGCTAAAAAATTACGGATATCAATCACAAGTTACCTAGAATAAGCCAGCCATGCACAAGACAAGATTAGGGTACGAGATATACAAACAAGCATACCTCATGAGTCAAATAAATACGGGTGTTGAGCTCGGATATCATCCTCGCACTCCCAAGTCGACTCATTCGGTTAGTGATGCCCCCAAGCAATTTGGACTAAATGAATTGTCCGATTATTGAGAATCTTTTCTCTCCAGTACAAAATAGATACAGGTCTTTCCTCATACGAAAGGTCAGTACCAACGACCAATTTTGAATAATTCAGGACATGGCTTATATCCGGTATATACCATCGTAACTGGGATACATGAAAAACATTATGTTTCTCGTGAAGCGATGGAGGAAGAGCAAGATGATAGGAAACATCTCCTACTTGCTCGAGAATATCGAACGGACCTATGTACCGCGGACTAAGCTTTTCCCGTACACCGAATCTGATGACTCAGTTGGTAGAAAAAATTCGAAGGAATACATGTTTGCCGACAGAAAAATCAAGAGGTCGTCGATACGAATTGGCCCAATAACACTGGCGATCTTGTACTACTTTGATATGTTTCTGGACTTGCTTGACTACTTCAACTGTCTGGGCTATCATTTTAGGACCAAGCAATTTCCTCTCGCCAATATTATCCCAAGCTACAGGGGATTTGTACTTCCTACCAAACAATGCCTCGAATGGTGCCATCAGGATACTTGCTTGGAAATTATTATTGTAAGAGAATTCGACCAAGTGCAACTGATCCTCCCATAAACCACTAAAGTCAAGGGTACATGAACGAAGCATATCTTCTAGAGTCTGGATGGTAGCTCTGACTGACCATCTATCTACGGGTGGTAGGCTGTACTGAACCTTAGATGGGTACCCAAACTTTCATGAATATTTTGCCAAAAGTGAGAAGTAAACCTTGATTCTCTATCCGAGACTATGCTAAATGGCACTCCATGTAGTCTAACAATCTGTCTCATGTACATCTTGGCTAACTGTTATGTGGACTGGCCAATTCCAAAAGGAAAAAAGTGTACAATCTTCGTGAGTCGATCCACTATTACCCATATAGCATCTCTGTCAGCTGGGGATCTAGGAAGACCTGACACGAAATCCATGGTGATATGCTCCTACTTCTATTCCGAAATCGATAAAGGTTGAAGAAGTCCTGCTGATCTCTGATGCTCAGCTTTGACTTATTGACAGACCAAACATCGAGAGACAAACTGAGCTATCTCTTTCTTCATTCCGTTCTATCAAAAATGCCGACGAATATCTTTATACATCTCCATTCCTCCAAGATGCACTGAGTACAGCAAACTGTGGGACTTCGACATAATCTTGCAACGAAGGTCTCCACTTTATACACAAAGACGATTCCCAAAGTGTAAACTCCCTCGATCAGATTTCACTATTTAAAAATCATTTTTAGCAAATTAGAATTTATTGCAATATTTTATTTATTTATATCCTATTGATTGTGCACCTGTCCATTACACAATTAATTAAAGCATTGCACTAGCTGTAATTCCCAAACAAAGTTCACATACCTGTCCTAGACATGTTAGACTATTTTCCTTAATTTTGTGCAACTCCCAGATGCTTTATTTTGAGCCTCGTTTGAGACGCACAAATATCGTTACAAAAGTTCGTATTTAATTCCTATTTAATTTTCTGCTCTTTACCCATCTTTGTACCCCTAGAGATTTGAGGACCAGTAGGCACCTGTTTTGCCCAAACAAAAATACGATAATATTCTAGACTAAATATACTACAATTAGTGTATTGACACCGTAGAAAAATTATGACCCTAACTGCCCCTAAATAATTAGTGAACACCGTGCGCAGTATTTATTAAATAATAAAAACGATGACCTGTATCACCTATTGAATAAGACCCTGACTCTGCCCAGGCTCACCCCCATCCCTGCCTAGGTACTCCCCCAGCTTTTCCCCTCATTTTTGTGCAAATTGGTATTTCTAGAAACCAGGTGTTTTTCCAGACAAATTGCATAATTACGCAAAATACCAATTTTAGGACTTTTTTGCAATTTATGGAATTATAAGGGTTTTTATGCAAAATGCATGTGAGGTGGCATAACCTCATTGGCCATTAACCCTAACACTTACATGTGTCCCTAAATATCCAGAAAAATCTATTATAAATATCCTAAAAAATTAAATTACTAAAATACCCTAAAAGTTCCAACTAATTATCAAATTGCCACTCAACCCTAACCCTATAAAACCCGACCCCCTCCCCATTCCCGGACTCCTCACAGCCACCACCGTCCACCGCCTTCCACCGGACCTCCGCCGGACGGTTCGCCACCTCCCCGGCCTCCCCTCCGACCTCTTCACCCCGCCCTAGCCACCGCCACCCGCCGCCAGCATCGGCCACACCACCATCACCAACAACAGCAGCATCACCACCCCCACCACCCGACGCCCTCAACCGCCACCACCCGCCATCGTGGACCTCCGCCACCACCCTCATCCGCTTCGTCACCCTCCCTCTACCGAACCACCCTACCCCCACCGCCCCACGACCACCGCAGCCACCGCCAGACCTCCCGCAGACCCTCCCCGACCATCCGACCTCCAGCCTAGCCGACCAACCCGACCGCCTCCAGCCACCGCCACCGACATCGTGGACCTCCGCCACCACCACCAAACTGCCCACCACTCCTCCCTCCGCCGTTCCCCCACCCTGCACCGCCGCCTACTCCGCCGCAGCCGCCGCAGTAGCACCTACAAGCTGCTGCTGCTGCTGCTGCTAGCAGATACTGCTGCTGTTGTATCTCCTTCGGCCGCCTCCGGCCAGCTCCGCCGCCGTCCTCCCGCCGGCGGCAAGCCCAGTGGGCCCCCTGTCAGTAGGTATACCCCCCCCCACCCTCTCAATACGTATATACGTATATTTAAGTATGTATACACTATAAATGTATGTATGTATATATATGTATATATATGTATATATTTATATATATTAATATATATATATATATATATATATATATATATATATATATATATATATTTATATATTAATATATACTATTATATGTAATTAATATTATATTAATATTAATATTAAATACTATAAATATACAGTATATACATATGTATTCATTTTCTGCATTTTTTTTAATATATATATATATATATATATATATATATATATATATATATATATATATATATATATGTATATATATATATATATATATCTATGTATATATTTAAGTATATATATATATATATATATAATTATAATTATATATATATATATATATATATATATATATATATATATATATATATATATATATATATATATATATATATATATATATATATATATATATATATATATATATATATATATATATATATATATATATATATATATATATATATATTACTATATATATATTAAATACAGTATATATATATATATATATATATGTATATTATGTATTTATGCACCTTTTAAATTTTGTTTTTATTTATTTATTTCTATTTTTTTTTATATATATATTTTTATTATATATATGTAGTGTATATATATATACATATGTATATATATATATTTATATATTTATATATATATAAATAATATATTATTATTATTATTATTAAATACAGAATATATATATATACAATGTATATATATATATTATTATTATTTATATATATGTCTATTATTTCTTTCTTATATATATATATATATCTATATATATATATATATATATACTTATTTATATATAGTATAATTATATATATACATATATAATATATATGTATGCTCTTCATTTTATTATGTATTTAAATTCCTGCATTTTACTTTTCTTTTATATATATATATATTAATACTATATAATTTAGTATTGGATAATACAATACATATATATTTATATATGTATTAAATTCTTGCACTGTCATTTCATTTTTATTATTATCATGTATATATATATATATATACCTATGTATATATATATATATACATGTTATCTATATATATATATATACTATATAACATAGTACTGGATAATACAGTACCTATATATTTATATATGTATTTATTTCCTGCACTTGTCATTTCAATTTATTATATATAAATATATAAATATATATGTATATATATATATATATATATATATATATATATATATATATATATATATATATATATATATATATATATATATATATATATATATATATCTATATGTATATATATATATATATGTATATATATATTATCTACATATAATATATACTATATAATATATTGCTGGATAATACAGCATATGTATTTATATATGTATTTAATTCCTGCTGTCCTTCAATTTATTATATATATCTATATATATATTATCTATATATAATATCTATTATATAGTACTGTATAAATACAGTATATAGATATATATGTATTTACTTTCTGTCCTGTCATTTCTATTTATTATATATATATATCAGTGGATATACCCTGATTATTATATTATATCAGTGGATACACCCTGATAATATTATATTACTATATATATATAGCAGTGGATATACCATGCTACTATTATAATTGCTATATATATACCTGCATTTTTCTATTCTTCATATGCTATATATACTGCTATATCTATTATATCTATATATATACTATATATATATCTATATTATATATGTATATATAAGTATATATATATATGCTTTATATTACAACCATAATATTCATGAACCCTGTCTGTTTTAACAGAAACTAACTCCAGCACAGCCAGTGACCCCCTGTCACAAGTACCTCCAAACCTGAGATCAGGTTATCAACACTATCAGGGAGTAGGCAAGTATACCTTGCCAAGTTAAATGTTTAAATTCAATTATTGATATCTGCTTTGTTCCTGAATTTCATATACCATGATTACCTGAGCCTGCCTTGGGTACAACCAGCTGATATGTTGACAATTAACATAATATTACAAACTCACCAACAACTGTGAGAGTATTCTAATATTCTCCTAGACCCTATCACGGGGACACGCAACATGGTTGCAATGCATATTGGGATGCGAGCTGCGTATTTGATTAGCTACCAGTACGTGTGACCCGCATCACGGATTAGAATAATTCAGAAAAAGTACGACTTGACATTTAGTTTCATTGGGATGGAAAAGATAACTAGTAGACGCATGGGATACCCCCTCCTTAAATGTTTATATACCTTCGCACCATGCTCCTTGGAGATGGTCGATTGCAGAGTTCCCTTGAACGGGGGCATATGTGGCATATACTAGCCAGTCACTACGGATTGGTAAATTACGTCAGCATATGTCTAAAATATACCTTTCCATGCGTACTACAAGGTCTTTACTTGCATTCACTTAGATGGTTAGCACCCTGTATTTATTTTATTTATTAATTCAGTATTTTTATACCTGGCATATTATTTTTCTGTATCTTGTTACGTCCCTCTGAGGACCTGGTTCCCTGCCAGGTTTAGATGAGATACTCTACCCCACAGTACTTGGACCTGGACAGGAGACTGGATATGCCTTGAGATGGAGTTAGAGGAGATGCCATCAGAGTCTGCTTAAGTACATCTGGAGTTGGAGCTATATATTTTGAGGATGATGCGCTAGTTTATCTTATTTCACTTTCTGCTTATCTTTTTGTAGTGGGTTTGTTCCCACCTGACGTTATCTGATTTGTATATGATATTTCAGACTCAGCATCTATATATTCAACATTTATTTCCCATATTTCATGATATTCCTGTGGATGAGATAGAGTTACCTGTATTTAGACTTGTAGTATTTTAGGACAGCGTAGCACATCACTTTGGGTCCATTAAATTGGGTAATCCCTTAGTGACGTGTCAGCTGGCCAATGCCACGTGGCCTAGTTCCGTATATTTTTGGGACTGGGATGTGACACAAAGCGAATAGTTCTATAACTGTGAATGCTCAGTTCTGGTCTACTTCCTGCCCCACACTCTGCTCCGAGTCATTGAAGCTTGACATATGTTGCTTATGCCACATTAATTCTTTCTACTATATAGGACTGAACTTGCAGACCAGCCATCAATGTTGTATTATCAGGCAATACTACTTCTATGCCCATTTTTTGAAGATCTTCTAGGACCTCTCGCTGTGCCGTAAGGAAATAAGATCCCTCTCTCCGGATCAAAGCATCCGCTACGACATTGGCCTTCCCAGGATGATACTGAAGGTCAAGGTCATAGTTTGTCATCAACTCTAGCCATTTTCTCTGCCTCGAGATCCTTCTGAGTAAAAAATACTTCAAACTCTTGTGATCACTAAAAATCTCTACCTGATATCCATACAGATAATGTCTTTAAAGTTTGAGCGCAAACACTACTGTTGCTAACTCTAAGTTATGCGTCGGATAGTTCTTCTCATGGTCTCGAAGCTGCCGAGATGCATAATATATAACCTTGCCATGTTGTATAAGAATGCATTTCAATCCTTTGCCTGATGCATCACAATATACGGTTAACCTGCCTGACCCATCTGGAAGAGTCAAAATATGTGCCATAATCAACTTCTGTTTGAGCTTCTCGAAGGAGGTTTGAAATTTATCTGTCCAATCAAAGCGTACATCTTTACGAGTTAACTGCGTTAAGGGTGCAGAAATTCTAATGAAGTCTGACATAAATCTTCGATAATATCCGGCTAACACCAGGAAACTACGAACTTCTGCCATTGTTCTAGGTATTGGTCATGTCTCAACGGCTTCTATTTTTTGGGGATATACTTCTACTCCACCTCTAGCAATAATATGTCCTAAGTATGAAATGCGATCAAGCCAGAACTCGTACTTGATGAACTTGGCATACAACTTATGCTCTCTGAGAACTTGAAGAATCGCACAAAGATATTGCTCGTTCTCTGCTTCACTTTGACTGTACACCATAATGTCATTGTTGAATACTATCACGAACTGGTCTAAGTATGGCATAAAAATACGATTCATAAGATCCATAAATACTGTTGGCGCATTGGTTAATCTAAAGGGCATTACAAGAAACTCTCAATGGCCATATCTTGATTTGAATGTCGTCTTGGGTACATCGTGCTCTCTAACTCTGATCTGATGATATCCCGACTGCAAATCAATCTTAGAAAATATTGCTGCTCCACTAAGATGATCGAATAAGTCATCGATCCTAGGCAAGGGATACTTGTTCTTAATGGTTACCACATTGAGGGTACGATAATCAACACATAATCGTGATATACCATCATTCTTCTTCACTAGTAGCATCGGAGCTCCCCAAGGCGATCCACTAGTATGAATTAATCCCTTGGCTCTCAATTCTTCAATCATTCGATACAAGACTTCCAACTCTGAAGGCGCCATCCTATAGACTCTCTCTGACACAAGTGCTGTTCCAGGAAGTAGATCGATGGTAAACTTAATCTCTCTCTCTCTCTGGTGGCAGGCTTGGAAGTTTTTTTGGGAATACATATGGGAATTCATCAACAACTCTGGGGAATCGTACTACTTCTGCTACTGCCATTCTCAAGGTTGCTGGTGAAGACTCCATCTCGCCTCTAGAAAATAAGAATTCTTCTTCTCAGGGAATACGAAAGATAACCTTGCCATCACGGCAATCTATCTTTGCGTATCGGACACTCAACCAATCCATTCCTAGGATGACGTCATAATCTCCCATAGGAAATTCTATCAATCTAGTAGGAAATTCTTGCCTGCACACTACGACTCGACACGAGACATAAACTCTATCGAATGCCTTGATACTGTTACCAGTAAGTATATTGATTCTTACTGATATTCGGGATCCAAACCAACTCGTGTCATAAATCGTGCAGACATAAAAGAATGTGATGCACCTAAATCAACAGTATTGAAGCTGAATAAGAGTTGACGAGAATGGTACCTACTACCACCTCATCAGAAGCTAAATGATCTTCCATAGTAAGGATATTACCTGACCTCGTCCTCTCGGTGCTGGTCCTCTCTAATATGGAACTCAGTATCTGGCCTGTACTTGAGCTTGGGCCTGCGCATACTGCTATGGCCTTTGTTGATGGAACACTTGAGATTGGGTCGGTAAAGGACTCTGACCCTGGTGTTGCTGAACCAGCACTGGACCCCTATACTGTGGTTATGTCAGAAAAGATGATGATAAACTGGCTCTGTGGGCAAGATCCCACTCTGTGTCCTGTGGCTCCATAAGCTAAGCACAACCCTTGTGCTCTGTGGCACTCAGAAAATATGTGACCAAGTTTCTCACAATGAGAACAACCTGCTGACGAAGGTGTCCTTTGCTGCTGAGGTCGGGTTGTTACATTTACTGAATTGAGGCTGTTGAAACAAGACTCCTTGGAGATCTGATAGTTAAATCCCTAATTGTCGGGGCTGGTGCTGAATACTGGGTGTAAGAACCTCAAGATGTCTGGGTCCTCTTCCGTCCCCTGGTTCTATCCATGATCCTCTAAAAGGTATATTCATGCCTCCTTGCTGCTTTTAACATAGCATCAAAAGTGTCACGCCCCAGTCCCAAAATATTATGGAACTAGGCCACGTGGCATTGGCCAGCTGACACGTCTTCGAGGATATCCCAATTTAATGGATCCTGGCAAAGTGTGCTACGCTGTCCTAAATCTAACAAGTCTAATATATCAACAGGCAGTGTCTAATCTCATCTCATCCATAAACAACAAGTATAATACTGAAAGAAAGACTGGAATATAAGGACATAGACGAAGACATAGTACAACTGAAATAATTCTGGTGGGAACAAACCCACTACAATGTACTGATAGACTAAAATAAAGTACTGAATGTCTGAAATGAAAGTACAGATAAGGAGAGACTGGAACAACATCTAACTAGGTAAGGAGCTCCAGTCATAGGCGGAAGGCCTACCAATCTGATCAGGGGTACTCTGATGGAAGTACCTCTAGCTCCTCGTCAAGAGCAAACCTCGCCTCTATACCTGGCCCGTAAACTGTGGGATAAAAGACCTCGTCCAGATCTGGAAGATAACCAGGTCCTCAGAGGGACGTAACAAGATACAATATGCATGCTGGATATAGTACTGAAATAAAAGTAAAGATGAGGGGTGTGCTAACCATCTAAGTGAATGCAATATAAGGACAACCTAAGAACGTATAAGTAGGTGTAGGCATAACGTCCAACGGCCTCTAGAGTGTGGTTTCTGTAATCGTCCATCATTCCGAAGAATGAGGTATCTGTATATAAGTATAACGTCCACACTCTAAGGCGTGTTGTCTGCTATGTATACATACGTCCGTAACACTCCGTAGAGCGCGGTGTCTGAATATAGGGAGTCACCGGGTCTATGGTTCCTCTGGATACCACGGAATCCGGTGGGGGTATTCCATACGTTTGTCAGTTGTCCTTCCCGCCCAATGTAGATACGCAAGTCGAATGCACGACTTGAGTGTACCGTATCTAGATGCCAAGTCTCAATTAACTATATTATTCTAGAATACAAGCTAGTCCGTGATGCATGTCGTACGTACCGATAGCGAATCGGGTACGCGGACCCGCATCCCAATATGAGTGTACCATCACGATACGTGTATAGTGCCATGGTCAAGGAAGATATCAAAATATCCTCACAGTGGGTGAGTCAGCTAGCAACTAGGACATGTACACTACTCATCGACGCAATATCGACCGCACCCGAGTCATTCTCGGACACGCACAGTTCATGTATAATTGAAATATTTAACATTTAAATTTAAAGCAGTAATCCAGCAAGGTATACTTGCCTGTCCCGGGTAGCTGCGAAATCCAAAGCCCTGCTCCTGATGCCTCGGCAGTAGTGTCCAGCAATCCTATATAGGATATAGTAATGTCCAAATTAGTCGCTACAATAGCACGACTAAGACACACTGTCCGTATCTACAACTGACACAGGGTCGGGGCTGTATGTATATATAGCTAACACTATCATATACATATACATTACATCATATTTAATTTTATTAAAATAATACATTTGTTTAATAGTTCAAAAATAGTGCTTATGTATAAATTAGTATATACTAATAATACACATATTAAATATATGTGCATAACTGGGTAATATCATAAATATATATACATATATATATTTAGAAATAATTTTTATATATTACACATAACATATATTAAATATAATTTTATGTACACAAATAAATTTACACAATCATAATTATTTGTATTTAAACATTAATTTTGTACCTAAGTAAATATACATAACATAATTTTATATATATACAGATATATATATATACTCATTTTAGTATACCCAAGTATATATTTATATTTATAGATATATATATATACCCGTATTGATATACTATGTACACAATATGTCTTAGTATATATATAAATGTATATAATACATATATTTATTGCACTAAATAACTAGTTTCACAGAAATACACCTATACTTATATTTACACAAATATCATAAGATGTATATTAATATATATGTACATACACATATACATATTTATATATATATATACATATACATACTAGGTTATTAAATACAAATCTATGATATAACAATATTATTATATTATATATACTAAATCACAGAATATATATAAACACAATATATTAAATACATAATATTTTACATATAATGCAAATATTTATACATACATGTATTTATACATATATATATACACACATATATATAATAGGTATTTATATACGTAATGAGTATTTATAAATAATAAAAATATAATATTTAGTATATCATACTTATATTTACTGTTATATATAAAGTATACAAAAGAATACAATAAGTATATATATATATACAGGGTATTCTTAAATTCATAAAATACGTATTGAATACAAGGAAAATACCGAAACTATACACCTAAACCTTGCAACCTAAAATACATGTAGAAATAATGATAAATACACATAAAATAATGTACTGTGTTGTACCTCAGGTCGAGGGGGTCGAGTGGGTCGGTCATCGCCGGCGGGGGTGGCCGGACGGCGCTCCGGCGTCGCGCAGGGAGTTCGGCAGCAGCAGCCGCGGTTCTGGACTCGTCGACGCTGCGGGCTCGAGATCTCTCCGGTGCGTCGACGTCGTCGGCTGAAATTTTGTGGGGTGGTGGAGGACTAGACGGGGAAGGGTTCGGCCAAGTACGGCGGTCGGAGTTGCGGTGGTGGCAGAGCACGAAGTCGAGGGGTGTTCGGCTGTGCTGTGCGGGCTGGGGAAGCTAGGATCGGTGCGGGCGGCTGGGGGAGCTACTCCGGCGTCGTGGGGGCCGGAGACTCCGGTGGCAAGTGGGGGGGAGACTGGCGAGGGTGGTCGAGTTGGTATGGCGGCGGTGGTGGAGCTCGGGGATGAGGGAGTTGGGGTCGGCTGGTGATGGGTTTGGTTGGGATTTTAGTCTTTAGGTTTTGGGTTTTCTCATTTAATGAGTGAATAGTATGTATATGTAGGAAAGAGAGTGAGGGGGGGCTGCCTAGGGATTAGGGCCGGCTGGACAACCATCTTTGGGGAGTGGGGTTGTCCATCAAGATGAGTGGAGGGCTAGGAATAGGCCATTCAAATTTGTAGGGTCAAGATGGGTTCTCATAAAGGAAATGCAAGGACATAAAAATGGGGGGGAAATTTAATGCTCACGATTGGTCATGACCATTACTTTTCTCCATGATGGTTTGGGCCAATGAGAGGGGGGCACCTCATTGCAATTTTGCAATTAGGCCCCTAACAATTTGGTATTTGCACAATTAATTTGCATTAGGAATTTAATGTGACCAAACACCATGTTTGGTGTTCCTCATTGGTCTATGATGGTGTTTGGTATTTTGTATGAGGCTTGTGGGTGTGCATGTGGGTTTGGGTTGGATTTGGGTCCAATTTAATTTAGGTTAGGTCTCCACATTAATTAATTCATAATTAATGTAACGGTGTTTCTAATTTAATTTAATTAAAAATCGGGAGTCTAAATTGGGTTGGACAAGGGTCATTGGTGTAGTAGGCTCAGTGTACAATATTATCGTGATCTGGGTTGGTCAAAACTGGTTGAGGTTGGGTCTCAATTTTGATTGGAACGGACAACGAACGTAATTACGCAAATTTAATAATTTGCGCACGGGCGTTCGTAACGACCTTTTGTGCGTCTAAAATTAGGCATGAAAATCGGTATCCGGGGTTTGTTCCTGGTTCAATATGATGGGTTTACAGGTCTAGGTCAAATATGTGGAATCCGTTTTAGGACAACAGCTAAGGTAGTATCCTAAAACAATAAATCATTGCACAAGTATTATAATACTATATATTAAATCTTAATTAATTTAGGTTAACCCTAATTAGGCTAATTAAACTAGTAAACCCTAATTTCTGGTCGAGGGGGTTTACAACATACCCTCCTTAGAGCATTTCGTCCTCGAAATTAAAACAAAAATATAGAATAACTGTTGAATGAAAGAAGTACTATCACATACCTAGGCCTTCGAAGAGATAGGGAAAACGTTGCCGAATATCGTCCTCTCGTTCCCAGGTTGATTCACCTGGTGCCTGATGCCTCCATACGACACGAACTAGAGGGATAGTCTGGCCTCGTAGTACCTTCTCGCTTTGGTCTAGGATCTCTACCGGCTCCTCCTGGTATGATAAGCTTGGACCAACGGTGATCTCCGAGTGGTCAAGCACATGGCTCGGATCCGGTATGTATCTCCTCAGCTGGGATACATGGAAGACGTCGTAAACTCCTTCTAGTGTCTGCGGCAAGGCCAATCTGTAAGCAACTTTTTCGACGCGCTCTAGCACATCGAAGGGTCCGATGTACCTCGGACTCAGCTTCCCTCTGCCTCCAAATCTGATGGTTTCTCTGGTAGGTAAAATCTTCAGGAACACATGTTCTCCCACCTGGAACTCTAGGGGTCGCCGATGCACATTAGCCCAATGCTTCTGCCTGTCCTGTGCTGCTCGTAGATGCCCCTGGATCTTCTTCACCTTCTCCACTGTATGGACGATCAACTCTGGCCCTAGAATCTGCCTCTCGCCTACATCGCTCCAACATACGGGGGAACGACACTTCCTACCATACAATGCCTCATAGGGAGCCATCTGAATGCTCGCCTGATAGCTATTATTGTAGGAAAATTCGACCAAGTGCAAGTGGTCCTCCCAAGAACCGCTGAAGTCAAGCATGCAAGCTCTCAACATATCCTCCAGCGTCTGAATTGTTCGCTCGGATTGTCCATCTGTCTGCGGGTGGTACGAAGTACTGAACTTAAGGCGGGTACCAAGACTCTCTTGCATACTCCTCCAAAAGTACGATATAAACCTCGTATCCCGGTCAGACACGATACTGACTGGCACTCCATGCAATCGTACAATCTCCCTCATGTACATGTCTGCCAAGACTTCCGTAGATTGCCCTACTCTGAAAGGTAAGAAGTGGGCAGACTTGGTGAGTCTATCTACGATTACCCATACGGTATTGCGACCACTAGGACTCCTCGGGAAACCCGTGACGAAGTCCATGGTGATGTGCTCCCATTTCCACTCCGGTATCGGGAGCGGTTGAAGTAATCCGGCAGACCTCTGATGCTCAGCCTTGACTTGCTGACACACCAGACACTTAGCCACGAAGCGGGCTATCTCTCTCTTCATCCCGTGCCACCAGTAGTACTGCCTCAGGTCTCTGTACATCTTCGTGCCTCCTGGATGTATAGAATAGGTCGAACTGTGTGCCTCCGTCATCAGCTCCTGGCGTAGCTCTCCATTCGGAACATAGAGACGATCTCCACATCTCAAAGTCCCGTCCTCGTGTATACGCAGTCCCGTCTGTATTCCAGCCTCTGTCCTCTGTCGAAGCCTCTGAAATCTGGCGTCTGTCGGCAAAGCAGCCTTGATTATCTCTACCAATGTCGATTGCACCTGGAAACTCGATATTTGGCCGTCTACTCCGGGCATGACGGCTTTGATACCCAACTGTTCTAAATCTCTCAACAGATGCTATTGGGTAGTCAGGAAAAATACTATGGGCTTCCTGCTTAAAGCATCGGCTACCACATTAGCCTTTCCCGGATGGTACTGTAGCTCAATCTCAAAGTCTGCCATCACTTCGAGCCAACGTCTCTGCCTCTGGTTCAGATCCTTCTGTGTGTAGACGTACTTCAGGCTCTTGTGATCTGTGAATATCTCCACGTGCTCTCCGTAAAGGTAGTGCCTCCAAAGCTTCAAAGCAAAGATCACTGCGATAAGCTCCAAGTCGTGGGTAGGATAGTTCTTCTCATGGGTCCTCAGCTGTCTAGAGGCATAGGCCACAACCTTCCCATGCTGCATCAAAACGCATCCTAATTCTTTCCCGGATGCATCGCTATAGATCACGAATCCTCCGGGTCCATAAGGTATGGTTAAGATGGGTGCTGTAGTCAGACGCTTCTTCAGCTCATCGAACGCCGTCTGACACTCCTCTGTCCAGGTGAACTCCTGATCCTTGCAGGTCAAGCGGGTCATCGGCTCTGCGATCCTTGCAAAGTTCTCTACGAACCTCCGGTAATATCCGACAAGTCCTAGGAAACTTCTCACCTCCGTGACGTTGGTAGGGGTCGGCTACGTCTCTACAGATGATATCTTCGCGGGGTCTACTGAAATGCCATCTCCCGAGATAACGTGTCCAAGGAATACGACACGATCTAGAAGAAACTCGCACTTGCTCAGCTTGGCATAAAGCCTCTCTCGTCTCAGCGTCTCTAGCACTAGCCTCAAATGCTTCCCGTGCTCCTCGTGGCTCTTCGAATACACTAAGATGTCGTCGATGAAGACTACCACGAACTGGTCCAGATACTCATGGAAAACTCGGTTCATCAGGTTCATAAACACAGCAGGCGCATTTGTCAATCCGAAAGGCATCACTAAGAACTCGTAGTGACCATAACGAGTCCTAAATGCTGTCTTTGGAATGTCCTCCCATCGCACCTTCACCTGATGGTAGCCCGATCTCAAGTCGATCTTCGTGAACACCACTGCTCCTGTCAGCTGGTCGAACAGATCATCGATTCGCGGTAGAGGTTACTTGTTCTTGATAGTCAGAGCATTAAGGGCTCTGTAATCAATGCACATCCGGAACGTCCCGTCCTTCTTCGGCACAAACAACACTGGTGCTCCCCAGGGTGATGCACTAGGATAAACGAATCCCTTGATTTGCAACTCCTCTAGCTGTAGCTTCAGCTCGTCTAGCTCCTTCTTCGCCAACCGGTACACATTTGATGATATCGGTGCTGCTCCAGGTATTAGATCGATGGTGAACTCTACCTCTCTATTAGGCGGTAGGCCTGGCAACTCCTCCGGGAAAACATCCTCGAACTCTGCAACGATTTCTGGGGGTGCCGTCTCCATCGCCATGTAAGCTCCAGCTGCATGTCCTACTCCTCGCTCGATTGTGCCTCGCATGAATTTGAACTCCGGTTGTCCTGGCAGTCTAAAAGTAACGCTACCCTTCCGGCAATCTAGCACGACATTGTACTGGCTTAACCAGTCCATACCCAGAACTACGTCGAAAGCTGGCATTGGGAGTACCAACAATCGCGCTCTCATCTCCCTACCACAAACTACTACTGAGCGCGTTCTAATGGTGTTGGTAACCGGTACGATGCCTCCTCCGGTAAGTATTCTCCAACTCTTAGGTAAGGGGAAGGTTGCTACTCTATGCATTGCTACGAATCTACTAGATATAAATGACAGTGTAGCTCCAGAATCAAACAGTGCAGTTGCAGGTAATGATGCAACTAAAATTGTACCAGCTATAGCCTCTCCTTCTAGTTCCTCCTCAATAGATGCTAAAGCAAAGGCTTGCCCGCGCCTCTGCCCTCCTGCCTGCTGGCGGGCCTGGTTGAAGTGTGCCTCCTGTGGAACCAAGGGTGGTCCTCTCTGCTGTCCTCCGGTAGCTGGTGGACGTTGTCCTCCTGCTGGGGGTGGTATCCTCAGTGGTGCTGCTGGTGGCCTCTGTCCAGTCTGGGGTGCTGCGTCTCTGCGCTGGGGGCAGTCTCTAGCAAGGTGCTGGCTGGCTCCACAGACCATGCAGAGCCCGAGCTTCTTCCTGCAGTCTCGGTTGACGTGTCCCCTCTTGCCACAGAAGTGACAGGTCGGAAGCTCCCTCTGCTGGTATGGCGCTGTCCTCTGCTGCGCCTGTGCTCCTGGACGACGGATCGGTCCTCCGGCTCCTTGCTGGGTCCTGGCTGGTACGTTCACGCTGGAACGTCTCGCTCCTCCTCCTCCTATAGCCTCCTGGATCCTCGCCTCTGATAGGACCTCTTCATAAGAGATCCTCGCCTGGGTAGTAGTGTACCTCTGCAGCTCGTTAGAGAGCCCATGGTGGAATCTCCTGGCTTTCTCCAGGTCATTGGGGATCAGGGCTGCACCAAATCGGCTGAGTCTGCTGAACTCTCCGTCGTAGGCGTCCACAGTCAGGTTTCCTTGCTCCAGGTACAGGAACTGAGAGTACAGGGCGTTCCTCACCGTAGCTGGGAAGTACTTCGCGTTGAAGTGCTCTAGGAATTCCTTCCAAGTCTGCTGTCGGCCAATGCTGCGCTCCATAGAGTCCCACCAGTGATGGGCGTTGCCTGTGAGTTGGGCCCTCACCGCGGTCATCCAGAGATCGGGGTGTAGCTGCGAACCCTCTAGAAGCATCTCGGTGTTGGAGACCCAGTCTGAGATCTCCTCTGCCGTCTCCTTGCCCGAGAAGGTATCCAGGCCCATCGTTCTGAAATCTCGTACAGTGCCAGCTCGCTGGACAGGTGCAAGTGCTGGTGCTGGTGCTGGTGCTTGGGCAGGTGCCCTCTCCAGTACTGCCATCAATCCCTGTCTAAGGGTCTCCGTCTGCTGCATCTGGGCCTGCATCATCATCTGGAAGAACTGCATCATCTGGGGCTGTCCTTCCGCTGGTGGCATCTGAGGTGGAAACGGTGGAGGGGCTGGAAGCGGTACTTCCTGTTGTCTCCCTTGTGTCTCCTCGGGTGCCGGCCTCTCGTACTGCGGCATCGGTGTTGCCCTCGAGGTCTGCCCCTCGCAGTACTGCCTCAGAATTGTCTGTGCTGCCTGGCCCTCTGGCTGCTGTGTCTCCTCGTCGGGAGAGACCTGATGCTAGTGCATCATCGGGGCCTGAGGGATCACCTGTGCCTCTGGCTGAGGCTGCTCTCTGGGTGGTCCCTGAGTCGTATCCTCCCTCTGTGCTGCAGGTGGTGCTATGGCACCGAGTATCTCACGTCGGCTCCGAAGGTTCATCTCGCTGTAAGAGATAGAACTTCATTAGAGAGAGTACGGAATAAATCAAACAGGATGCAATTAAAAGTACGGAAGAGGTTTAAAGGCGTAATCAAGTGGATGAGACCTAGTAATTTCTATCCTATTGCAGGCTCGCTGGGCACATTTCCATACCACAAGCGATAAACATTTAATGTTCTGACCTGCATGGGCCACCACTAAAACCATGTCACGCCCCAGTCCCAAAATATTATGGAACTAGGCCACGTGGCATTGGCCAGCTGACACGTCTTCGAGGATATCCCAATTTAATGGATCCTGGCGAAGTGTGCTACGCTGTCCTAAATCTAACAAGTCTAATATATCAACAGGCAGTGTCTAATCTCATCTCATTCACAAACAACAAGTATAATACTGAAAGAAAGACTGGAATATAAGGACATAGACGAAGACATAGTACAACTGAAATAAGTCTGGTGGGAACAAACCCACTACAATGTACTGATAGACTGAAATAAAGTACTGAATGTCTAAAATGAAAGTACAGATAAGGAGAGACTGGAACAACATCTAACTAGGTAAGGAGCTCCAGTCATAGGCGGAAGGCCTACCAATCTGATCAGGGGTACTCTGATGGAAGTACCCCTAGCTCCTCGTCAAGAGCAAACCTCGCCTCTACACCTGGCCCATAAACTGTGGGATAAAAGGCCTCGTCCAGATCTGGAAGATAACCAGGTCCTCAGAGGGACGTAACAAGATACAATATGCATGCTGGATATAGTACTGAAATAAAAGTAAAGAGGAGGGGTGTGCTAACCATCTAAGTGAATGCAATATAAGGACAACCTAGGAACGTATAAGTAGGTGTAGGCATAACGTCCAACGTCCTCTAGAGTGTGGTTTCTGTAATCGTCCATCATTCCGAAGAATGAGGTATCTGTATATAAGTATAACGTCCACACTCTAAGGCGTGGTGTCTGCTATGTATACATACGTCCGTAACACTCCGTAGAGCACGGTGTCTGAATATAGGGAGTCACCGGGTCTATGGTTCCTCTGGATACCACGGAATCCGGTGGGGGTATCCCATACGTTTGTCAGTTGTCCTTCCCGCCCAATGTAGATACGCAAGTCGAATGCACGACTTGAGTGTACCGTATCTAGATGCCAAGTCTCAATTAACTATATTATTCTAGAATACAAGCTAGTTCGTGATGCATGTCGTACGTACCGATAGCGAATCGGGTACGCGGACCCGCATCCCAATATGAGTGTACCATCACGATACGTGTATAGTGCCATGGTCAAGGAAGATATCAAAATATCCTCACAGTGGGTGAGTCAGCTAGAAACTAGGACATGTACACTACTCATCGACGCAATGTCGACCGCACCCGAGTCATTCTCGGACACGCACAGTTCATGTATAATTGAAATATTTAACATTTAAATTTAAAGCAGTAATCCAGCAAGGTATACTTGCCTGTCCCGGGTAGCTGCAAAATCCAAAGTCCTGCTCCTGATGCCTCGGCAGTAGTGTCCAACAATCCTATATAGGATATAGTAATGTCCAAATTAGTCGCTACAATAGCACGACTAAGACACACTGTCCGTATCTACAACTGACACAGGGTCGGGGCTGTATGTATATATAGCTAACACTATCATATACATATACATTACATCATATTTAATTTTATTAAAATAATACATTTGTTTAATAGTACAAAAATAGTGCTTATGTATAAATTAGTATATACTAATAATACACATATTAAATATATGTGCATAACTGGGTAATATCATAAATATATATACATATATATATTTAGAAATAATTTTTATATATTACACATAACATATATTTAAATATAATTTTATGTACACAAAAAAATTTACACAATCATAATTATTTGCATTTAAACATTAATTTTGTACATAAGTAAATATACATAACATAATTTTATATATATACAGATATATATATATACTCATTTTAGTATACCCAAGTATATATTTATATTTATAGATATATATATACCCGTATTGATATACTATGTACACAATATGTCTTAGTATATATATAAATGTATATAATACATATATTTATTGCACTAAATAACTAGTTTCACAGAAATACACCTATACTTATATTTACACAAATATCATAAGATGTATATTAATATATATGTACATACACATATACATATTTATATATATATATACATATACATACTAGGTTATTAAATACAAATCTATGATATAACAATATTATTATATTATATATACTAAATCACAGAATATATATAAACACAATATATTAAATACTTAATATTTTACATATAATGATAAATATATGTAGAAATAATGATAAATATACATAAAATAATGTACTGTGTTGTACCTCAGGTCGAGGGGGTCGAGTGGGTCGGTCGTCGCCGGCGGGGTGGCCGGACGGCGCTCCGGCGTCGCGCGGGGAGTTCGGCAGCAGCAGCCGCGGTTCTGGACTCGTCGACGCTGCGGGCTCGAGATCTCTCCGGTGCGTCGACGTCGTCGGCTGAAATTTTGTGGGGTGGTGGAGGACTGGACGGGGAAGGGTTCGGCCAAGTACGGCGGTCGGAGTTGCGGTGGTGGCAGAGCACGAAGTCGAGGGGTGTTCGACTGTGCTGTGCGGGCTGGGGAAGCTAGGATCGGTGCGGGCGGCTGGGGGAGCCACTCCGGCGTCGTGGGGGCCGGAGACTCCGGTGGCAAGTGGGGGGGAGACTGGCGAGGGTGGTCGAGTTGGTATGGCGGCGGTCGGTGGAGGCTGGTGGAGGTGGTGGAGCTCGGGGATGAGGGAGTTGGGGTCGGCTGGTGATGGGTTTGGTTGGGATTTTAGTCTTTAGTTTTTGGGTTTTCTCATTTAATGAGTGAATAGTATGTATATGTAGGAGAGAGAGTAAGGGGGGCTGCCTAGGGATTAGGGCCGGCTGGACAACCATCTTTGGGGAGTGGGGTTGTCCATCAAGATGAGTGGAGGGCTAGGAATAGGCCATTCAAATTTGTAGGGTCAAGATGGGTTCTCATAAAGGAAATGCAAGGACATAAAAATGGGGAGAAAATTTAATGCTCACGATTGGTCATGACCATTACTTTTCTCCATGATGGTTTGGGCCAATGAGAGGGGGGCACCTCATTGTAATTTTGCAATTAGGCCCCTAACAATTTGGTATTTGCACAATTAATTTGCATTAGGGATTTAATGTGACCAAACACCATGTTTGGTGTTCCTCATTGGTCTATGATGGTGTTTAGTGTTTTGTATGAGGCTTGTGGGTGTGCATGTGGGTTTGGATTGGATTTGGGTCTAATTTAATTTAGGTTAGGTCTCCATATTAATTAATTCGTAATTAATGTAACGGTGTTTCTAATTTAATTTAATTAAAAACCGGGAGTCTAAATTGGGTTGGACAAGGGTCATTGGTGTAGTAGGCTCAGTGTACAATATTATCGTGATCTGGGTTGGTCAAAACTGGTTGAGGTTGGGTCTCAATTTCGATTGGAACGGACAACGAACGTAATTACGCAAATTTAATAATTTGCGCACGGACGTTCGTAACGACTTTTTGTGCGTCTAAAATTAGGCACGAAAATCGATATCCGGGGTTTGTTCCTGGTTCAATATGATGGGTTTACAGGTCTAGGTCAAATATGTGGAATCCGTTTTAGGGCAACAGCTAAGGTAGTATCCTAAAACAATAAATCATTGCACAAGTATTATAATACTATATATTACATCTTAATTAATTTAGGTTAACCCTAATTAGGCTAATTAAACTAGTAAACCCTAATTTCTGGTCGAGGGGGTTTACAAAAAGTCTAGAACTCATGCTGTTCCACCGCCAATATGATCTCCAGGTGAAGTCCCTGCTAGAATCTCTTAGCTCGATCTAATTCGGTCACCACCAAGGTGGAAGCAAACTGACTCAGTCTGCAGAACTTTATCGCATAGCCGTCGACAGTCATGTCCATTTGCTTCAAGTTATTAAATCTAGTTATAGATCATAACGTGACAACGTGTCAAAATATCTTGTCTGAAACCTTTCACTGAAGATAGCCCAAGGGACGGTTACTGTTAAAGAAAATATCTGTGTTGCCCACTAGTCTCGGGCCAAGTCTAGCAACTATAGTCGAACTATTGACCCTTGCTATCTTGCAGGCACTTCTGCTGTCTCTAGGATAGCTTCAGTGTCCTAGAGTCATGCATCTGATGCAATCGCATCCTCGGTGCCATAGAAATACGAGGGTTGAAGGTACTTAAAGTTGCCTGCCGAGTTGTTGGCACGATGTCCGCCTCTTTCCAAAACGTCTTGTACTGACTGAAAGAGTATATCCTCTCGAAGTCCATAAGATGTCAAAATTCTCAAAGGATACCAATTAGCACATTGTTTTTTTCTTCTGTATCAGGTACTGTTTGTACGGGAGGTACTGTCTAGATCTGAGGCTCCTCTTCTTGAGCTGTTCTGGACCCGACCCCAGAATGCTGAGGCTGAACCTTAAAGGTTTTCTGGGCATCTGGATGTTGTCCTGCCACTGGAGAAACTCGAGCTGCATGATCAGAAGGACAAAGAATAATGTCCCTGAAAGATAAAGGACACAAGGATCAAAGGGAAGGGACATGATTGATCAAGGAATAAAGTAAATGTTGACTCAAGATTTTAGGGATATAAATTCGATACTGGAGGAGATCTACTAGTAGCATAATTGATACATCTAAATACTAGTAAAAAAATTCGACACTTCTGAATTTTTTGACCTGCATGGGCCACCACTTAAACCGTGTCATACCCTAGAACCAGAATACTGGAGAGCGGGGGCAGACAAAGCTAGCTACATATACCAGACTACTCTATATCCCGAGATACGGTCACGGCTGTCTAGACATGTGAGGGTTAACTTTACAATCAAATAGTCATTCCTGGGTCAAGAGTACTATGTGTCTCAATCTCAAGCAGGCAACAAGTTACAAGATGTATGATCACCAAACATATAATAATAAGGCGTCCTAAACTATACATACACAAATAATCATGAAGCTAGTTACAAAATAAAGAACTAGCAAGAGTACAATATTACATGATCAGCTCTAGCTATAGTCTAGAATATGCTTTACATGTAGGCCTGCAGGCTATAATGTCAAGTTCTAAAATACGAGCTAAACATGTTCTCGGTGGCTAAATGCCTTAAAAGTATAAGTAGAAGATCAGGTGGGTGATGGAGAAGAAACCCACTCATGGCCTCTGGTGCTCCTGATATTCACCATCTTGAGGCAGGAAGTATGGGAGATCCTTAGGTGTTGCTCCAAAAATTGGCCATACAAAACCAGTGGGGTCAGACCCCAAAATAGCAAGTACCATACGGGAGCCAACTTAGAAACTAAAACCAGTATACAGACCAATCAATAGCATAAGGAATAGTTAAATAAGTGCAATAGAAAAAATAACAGTTAAACAGTTCTAGAATATAAAGAATATCCAGAATCCGGGCTCAAGTTACAATTTTAGAATCAATACTCAAGTTCAGTTCGGGAATCAATGGTTGGATGATCAGAAGCAAGACAAGACTAAAAATTATGCAATCACAGCCAATCATGTCCTACGGATTGCTATTATTAACTAACTAGGGTTATCACAATCTTGGTTACTAACAAATGCAGTTGAGATTTCATACGACTACATGCCCTACAGACTATTCGGGTTATCCAGGAGTAAGGATACATAGTAAAATAAATTAGGTATAGTAGTTTTTTAGGTAAAAATACAACACTCGATGGCGTGCTGAAAGTGTGCTCCTCACAACGGAGAGCTCCAAATCCATCAGGTGTCGCTGGGATACCAGGATTGCATGTAGCTAGAAATCTCACTAGATGCTTCTAATTTTTGTATTCTAGTTGTTATCCTGAATAAGTTATCAAGAATCCCTGACCGTGGTGCTCCAGAATTTGCCTTAGATATGATGCAAGACAGGACTGGACAGTAGCTTGACAAGTAAATTCAAGGCAAGGACAAGTAATCAACCACAGGAATTTATCTTATCAGTTAAGCAACTCAGTTCAAGAGATTCTAGCATGTCAGGAGTGCGCTTCGTCGAGACACTATCAGAAATATATGTATATGTCAGGTTAACTCGATACGACGATCTATTCTAAGTATTATCAGTATAAGTCTGGAGTTAGGAATTCGAGATTATCAATGACAATACAGTTCATGTTCAGGGAGTTCGATGTTCTGGCAACTTGTCACAATCAGGTTATATAAGTATTTAGAGAAAATTTGCATTCAGGTGAATTTAGCAAAAAGGCTAAGCAAGGAAAGCATTGATCACAAGAAAATATCAAGAGAAGTTAAACTACTACAAGTGTCAAAGGCACATGGGGTAAATTGGTCGCATGTAATAGGTTGGCCGCATACAGCACAATGGCCGTATGTAGGGAGCTGGCCTTATGTAAACTCAGGCCGCATATTAGGGTCGGGCCGCATACCATAGTCTGGCCACATACAATATGCAAAGTCCACTCCTCGGATAAAGTGCTGAGTGACAGGTCATTAAATGCATGCTAGGGTCTTGAGTGACTGACAAGTGATAGGCCATAAAGTATGTCAGAGAAAAAGACAAAAGTCATAAAAAGACGTGCAAGATCGGTGCCGATCCATCCGCCTAGGAGAAGATAACATTTCTCCCCTGCCACATACATCGAGGCCGCATGCACAGGTTGGCCGCATGCTTGGTTTGGCCGCATGAATACTTCAGCCGCATGCACAAGAGTTCTGTAACTTAGACTTTTTCAAGCACTTAGTTTTTAAAACTCCAGTATAAAACAGTCACGTTTCCAACAAGATAGGCACATGCTGCAAAGGAATGAGGTGGAGAGGGCAGACCACACACAACATGCTGGCCGCATAACTGTAAACCCCCTCACCCAAAATAGATATTTTGTGTATATTTTATATTATTATAGATATTTAATTTCTTTAGAGTATTCTGTTATTTAATTAGCAAATGAAATTCTTGATATATTTAATTATATAAATATTTATTTAGAATCATTTTTAGGTTATTTTAGATTTTTGAAATTATTTAGGATTTATTTGGATATATATAGTCTTAATATTAGATAGATGCTAATTTAGTGTTAATAGATATTAATAAGATTTTATAAATTATTTGTATTATTTTTAATTATATTTAAGATTATAAATTATTGAGATAAATTCAAACTCTATTTTAAATTAATTCAAATCATGAACCTACTAGGAAATCAACTTCATGCATATCCTATCCTTATTTAAATTTATCATAATCCTATCCAAATTAACCAATCCTAGTCGTATTTAATTAAGTAGTGTCCACCATTATAAATACCTCATCCTTCATATTTTTCTTTCCCAAATTCCTCTCTTTTTCGTCCAAAATCAGTCAAAATTCGTCATAAATTCAGTCTCATTTTCTACTAGTTATGACGAATTAAAAAGACGATATCTGCTAGCTCCGGACTCCAAACGCGCTCCAGTTTTTTTTGTTAGAACGATAATGAGGTTAGGTTTCTGATTATATAAATTGTTTTTCTAAATTATGAGTATTAAATTCTGTAAAATTCGTAGAGCACAGTATGTCTGAAAATAGATGTGTTTCGATGTTTTCGCGATTCCGGGAGAACTAGGAATCAGAATCACGAACCGTTTAAAGTTTCGGAAAGCTAATATCGAGATCATCGACATATATTTTTCCTAGAATTTATTTCCAAGTATTTATATACTGTTAATTCTGTAGAACTTCTAGGTTAGAATTTAACCATCGGTGCACAATACAAAATTTGTATGTGCCATAATTTCCAAACGAATTTGAATTCGGACGAGCTATAAATTCCAGCATATTTTTGACGCTGAAATCTACAGGAAATTATGCATGAAAGTTGAGTTTGTGTCGGTTGACTTTTTGGTCAACAGATCGCCTCGATTTGCGTGCCATGAGTCTCGAGTTGATAAAATTTAGTTTCTTTAGGCAAAATTTAGGAATTAACATAAAAATCAGAATAATAAGATTAAAATAGGATTTTAGAGTAATTATTCCAGAATTAAATAAATTAAAATAAATTATCTTTTGACGTGATAAATTTGTAATACATAGGCTATTTGGACTGTGACTTGGACTCTGATTCATACCAGCAGCAGGACCCCAGGCAAGATACCTTGCCAAATTATTTACAGTACTTTGCATGCTATTTATATTTCTGTTTATTCATTGCATGTGTAGTTCGTTCAGTCATTACTATATATATTAGATATGTTGACACACACTTGACACCTAATATCATGAGAGGACAATCATTAGGCGTATGGGCTTTTAACCACTCTGGTAAACCGTAGTATATAGTTTGCACTACGGGCGTGTGTCGCGTTGGTCGCTACCCCCGCGGTATGTCGATTTTTGGAGTCTCGCTGGTCGCTACCCCCGCGGTATGTCGATTTCTGATGTCCATTGACGTGTGTGTGAGTTTTGAGGTAGATCGAGTAGCCTACCCTTGCCCATACGTCAAAAAGTTATCCTCATTTGCATTCATATAGATTGTCTTGTACAGCGTACTTATTTATTTTCAAACCATATGCATGTTTACTGTATTCAAATTGGCTCATATTTTCTGTATCTTGTTACGTCCCTCTGAGGACCTGGTCCGCTGCCAGGTGTATCTTTTCTTGAGTATTTGCAGGAGCGCAGATTTGGATGGTTACATGTGATCCGAGGATGTCTTCTCTTCGAGCTGTGATGGATAGCTGGTATTCTTATATTGTATTGTGGTGTTGTACTCATATTGTATTTGCTCTTATATTCGAGTTGGTAGTGGATTTGTTTCCATCCAACTATCATCCTTAGATACTTCTTATTGAGATCTAGTTTCATAGATACTGGTTATTTATTTCTATATAATTTTGGTGGATGAGATTTAGATTTTATCCTGTGACTTGTATTACATTTTATACCACTTGTAGATTTTATATTCATATTACAGCGTACGTATGGATTTGGTTTCCATATATTGGAGTTGTCATATCCATGCGGCTGGCATGCTTATGTGTCCTAGTCCTACGTACTTTTGGGACTGGGGCGTGACATGTTTTTGTGGTGCCCATGCAGGTCGAGAGCATATTATCTCGGTTACGTTACTGTACCGAACAAGCCTGCACCTAGGACTAGAGTATAGGATCTCATCCACAATTGACTGTGATTCATCTCCTCCTATATGTTCTATTTTGAACAATTGTACCCTGCTTGATTCATGTGCTTCCCTAATAGTTCCTTGAGTATAGTCTTCTGCTAGAATATAGGAACCCCTGTTATTAGGATGATAATTAGAGTAGCACACCTATTAAGAATACAACGAGAATATAGACACACCACTAAGTTTAGAATATCTAGTGAACCTAGAATTTCTTATCTTTAGATTGTTATACCATTATCCCTTGATGTATTAAGAAGACTTGAGAGTAGTATAGACACTACTAGAGTTAGTTAGAAGTTTTACCATAATGTTTGACACCTAGTATCACATAGTCTTTTGACCTATTAATTAAAGTGTAACCGAATGATATTTATCGCATGCTAGCAAAAGACGACAGTGTTTATTCAGACCATAGAATTTAGAGGTCCTTGCCCTATTTGGTCGACTAGCGACTTAGATAAGGAGGTTGTATGATAACTGTAGAGATTGTAGAGTCTTTTATTATTATTGCTTATGTTATTTTTGCTTTTGCGAACTTGAATTATTTTGTAACTTCTCACATCATAATCCAGCATTATATTTTCTGTGCTACCTTGAATTATGCTGCTATTATAGCCTAGTTTTTTCAAGCTTAATCTTATATCGAGTTTATTTATGACATATGTGTTATTGGGGCCTGATCAACCACACTAATACAAATTGTCCAATTAGAATCAGTGTATTATGGTCTAGCTAGCCATAATGCGCTTGATTCGCCCTTCGCAATAGTATTTTACGTGGATTAAAATATATAGTGGACCAGTAGACAAATATACTTACCCTCTAGATACGACAAAACATATCATATCAAGTACATAACTGCACCGATGTGAGCATGCGAATAGAAAATTATCAAATTAAGATTTCAATCCACAACTGTCTTGACAATTCCCATTTGAATTCTTTAAACGCTTTGATTCCCATACTTCCATTCTATTACCCCTCCTTGAACTCTTTTCCTTTGCTTTCCGTCTTCCCTTGTCTCGGAAAGACGAAATCTCGTGCTTGGATATAAATGACACACGGATAGTACAAGATATACCCCATAGGCCAATCACATTATTTGGTGACTATCTTTCATAATTGATTAACGGCATATCACATATGATAAAGTTGGTGTTAAAGTTTTGAGGATTGAATGACATGAGAAAATAAATTGAGAAATATTTTCTTAAGTGTAAGAGCCTTATGTGATAGATGGGTAAATTCTAAGTTGGATAGAAATTGCATTATTAAACTTGAGGTAAATTCTTTTAGATTATGATCAAGTGAGATTAGATAGAGAGAAACCATGTTCTATTTTAATTTCGAGGACGAAATTTTTGTAAGTTTGGTAGATTGTAAACCCCCTCACCAAAAATAGATATTTTGTGTATATTTTATATTATTATAGATATTTAATTTCTTTAGAGTATTCTGTTATTTAATTAGCAAATGAAATTCTTGAAATATTTAATTATATAAATATTTATTTAGAATCATTTTTAGGTTATTTTAGATTTTTGAAATTATTTAGGATTTATTTGGATATATATAGTCTTAATATTAGATAGATGCTAATTTAGTGTTAATAGATATTAATAAGATTTTATAAATTATTTGTATTATTTTTAATTATATTTAAGATTATAAATTATTGAGATAAATTCAAACTCTATTTTAAATTAATTCAAATCCTGAACCTTCTAGGAAATCAACTTCATGCATATCCTATCCTTATTTAAATTCATCATAATCCTATCCAAATTAACCAATCCTAGTCGTATTTAATTAAGTAGTGTCCACCATTATAAATACCTCATCCTTCATTTTTTTCCCCAAATTCCTCTCTTTTTCGTCCAAAATCAGTCAAAATTTGTCATAAATTCAGTCTCATTTTCTACTAGTTATGACGAATTAAAAAGACGATATCTGCTAGCTCCGGACTCCAAACGCGCTCCAGTTTTTTTTGTTAGAACGATAATGAGGTTAGGTTTCTGATTATATAAATTGTTTTTCTAAATTATGAGTATTAAATTCTGTAAAATTCGTAGAGCACAGCATATCCGAAAATAGACGTGTTTCGATGTTTTCGCGATTTCGGGAGAACTAGGAATCAGAATCACGAACCGTTTAAAGTTTCGGAAAGATAATATAGAGATCATCGACATATATTTTTCCTAGAATTTATTTTCAAGTATTTATATACTGTTAATTCTGTAGAACTTCTAGGTTAGAATTTAACCATCGGTGCACAATACAAAATTTATATGTGCCATAATTCCCAAACGAATTTGAATTCGGACGAGCTATAAATTCCAGCATATTTTTGACGCTGAAATCTACAGGAAATCATGCATGAAAGTTGAGTTTGTGTCAGTTGACTTTTTTGTCAACAGATCGCCTCGATTTGCGTGCCATGAGTCTCGAGTTGATAAAATTCAGTTTCTTTAGGCAAAATTTAGGAATTAACATAAAAATCAGAATAATAAGATTAAAATAGGATTTTAGAGTAATTATTCCAGAATTAAATAAATTAAAATAAATTATCTTTTGACATGATAAATTTGTAATACATAGGCTAGTTGGACTGTGACTTGGACTCTGATTCATACCAGCAGCAGGACCCCAGACAAGATACCTTGCCAAATTATTTACAGTACTTTGCATGCTATTTATATTTCTGTTTATTCATTGCATGTGTAGTTCGTTCAGTCATTACTATATATATTAGATATGTTGACACACACTTGACACCTAGTATCATGAGAGGACAATCATTAGGCGTATGGGCTTTTAACCACTCTGGTAAACTATAGTATATAGTTCGCACTACGGGCGTGTGTCGCGCTGGTCGCTACCCCCGCGGTATGTCGATTTCTGGAGTCTCGCTGGTCGCTACCCCCGCGGTATGTCGATTTCTGATGTCCTTTGACGTGTGTGTGAGTTGTGAGGTAGATCGAGTAGCCTACCCTTGCCCATACGTCGAAAAGTTGTCCTCATTTGCATTCATATAGATTGTCTTGTACAGCGTACTTATTTATTTTCAAACCATATGCATGTTTACTGTATTCAAATTGGCTCATATTTTCTGTATCTTGTTACGTCCCTCTGAGGACCTGGTCCGCTGCCAGGTGTATCTTTTCTTGAGTATTTGCAGGAGCGTAGATTTGGATGGTTACATGTGATCCGAGGATATCTTCTCTTCGAGCTGTGATGGATAGCTGGTATTCTTATATTGTGTTGTGGTGTTGTACTCATATTGTATTTGCTCTTATATTCGAGTTGGTAGTGGATTTGTTTCCATCCAACTATCATCCTTAGATACTTCTTATTGAGATTTAGTTTCATAGATACTGGTTATTTATTTCTATATAATTTTGGTGGATGAGATTTAGATTTTATCCTGTGACTTGTATTACATTTTATACCACTTGTGGATTTTATATTCATATTACAGCGTACGTATGGATTTGGTTTCCATATATTGGAGTTGCCATATCCATGCGGCTGGCATGCTTACGTGTCCTAGTCCTACGTACTTTTGGGACTGGGGTGTGACATATTTTTGTGGTGGCCCATGCAGGTCGAGAGCATATTGTCTCGGTTACGTTACTGTACCGAACAAGCCTGCACCTAGGACTAGAGTATAGGATCTCATCCATAATTGACTGTGATTCATCTCCTCTTATATGTTCTACTTTGAACAATTGTACCCTGCTTGATTCATGTGCTTCCCTAATAGTTCCTTGAGTATAGTCTTCTGCTAGAATATAGGAACCCCTGTTATTATGATGATAATTAGAGTAGCACACATATTAAGAATACAACGAGAATATAGACACACCACTAAGTTTAGAATATCTAGTGAACCTAGAATTTCTTATCTTTAGATTGTTATACCATTATCCCTTGATGTATTAAGAAGACTTGAGAGTAGTATAGACACTACTAGAGTTAGTTAGAAGTTTTACCATAATGTTTGACACCTAGTATCACATAGTCTTTTGACCTATTAATTAAAGTGTAACCGAATGATATTTATCGCATGCTAGCAAAAGACGACAGTGTTTATTCAGACCATAGAATTTAGAGGTCCTTGCCCTATTTGGTCGACTAGCGACTTAGATAAGGAGGTTGTATGATAACTGTAGAGATTGTAGAGTCTTTTATTATTATTGCTTATGTTATTTTTGCTTTTGCGAACTTGAATTATTTTTTAACTTCTCACATCATAATCCAGCGTTATATTTTCTGTGCTACCTTGAATTATGCTGCTATTATAGCCTAGTTTTTTCAAGCTTAATCTTATATCAAGTTTATTCATGACATATGTGTTATTGGGCCTGATCAACCACACTAATACAAATTGTCCAATTAGAATCAGTGTATTATGGTCTAGCTAGCCATAATGCGCTTGATTCGCCCTTCGCAATAGTATTTTACGTGGATTGAAATGTATAGTGGGCCAGTAGACAAATATACTTACCCTCTAGATACGACAAAGCATATCATTTCAAGTACATAACTGCACCGATGTGAGCATGCAAATAAGAAATTACCAAATTAAGATTTCAATCCACAACTGTCTTGACAATTCCCATTTGAATACTTTAAATGCTTTGATTCCCATACTTCCATTCTATTACCCCTCCTTGAACTCTTTTCCTTTGCTTTCCGTCTTCCCTTGTCTCGGAAAGACGAAATCTCGTGCTTGGATATAAGTGACACACGGATAGTACAAGATATACCCCATAGGCCAATCACATTATTTGGTGACTATCTTTCATAATTGATTAACGGCATATCACATATGATATAGTTGGTGTTAAAGTTTTGAGGATTGAATTACATGAGAAAATAAATTGAGGAATATTTTCTTAAGTGTAAGAGCCTTATGTGATAGATGGGTAAATTCTAAGTTGGGTAGAAATTACATTATTAAACTTGAGGTAAATTCTTTTAGATTATGATCAAGTGAGATTAGATAGAGAGAAACCATGTTCTATTTTAATTTCGAGGACGAAATTTTTGTAAGTTGGGTAGATTGTAAACCCCCTCACCCAAAATAGATATTTTGTGTATTTTTTATATTATTATAGATATTTAATTTCTTTAGAGTATTCTGTTATTTAATTAGCAAATGAAATTCTTGATATATTTAATTATATAAATATTTATTTAGAATCATTTTTAGGTTATTTTAGATTTTTGAAATTATTTAGGATTTATTTGGATATATATAGTCTTAATATTAGATAGATGCTAATTTAGTATTAATAGATATTAATAAGATTTTATAAATTATTTGTATTATTTTTAATTATATTTAAGATTATAAATTATTGAGATAAATTCAAACTCTATTTTAAATTAATTCAAATCCTGAACCTACTAGGAAATCAACTTCATGCATATCCTATCCTTATTTAAATTTATCATAATCCTATCCAAATTAACCAATCCTAGTCGTATTTAATTAAGTAGTGTCCACCATTATAAATACCTCATCCTTCATATTTTTTTCCCCAAATTCCTCTCTTTTTCGTCTAAAATCAGTCAAAATTCGTCATAAATTCAGTCTAATTTTCTACTAGTTATGACGAATTAAAAAGACGATATCTGCTAGCTCCGGACTCCAAATGCGCTCCAGTTTTTTTTTTAGAACGATAATGAGGTTAGGTTTCTGATTATATAAATTGTTTTTCTAAATTATGAGTATTAAATTCTGTAAAATTCGTAGAGCACAGCATGTCCGAAAATAGACGTGTTTTGATGTTTTCGCGATTTCGGGAGAACTAGGAATCAGAATCATGAATCGTTTAAAGTTTTGGAAAGCTAATGTCGAGATCATCGACATATATTTTTCCTAGAATTTATTTCCAAGTATTTATATACTGTTAATTCTGTAGAACTTCTAGGTTAGAATTTAACCATCGGTGCACAATACAAAATTTGTATGTGCCATAATTCCCAAACGAATTTGAATTCGGACGAGCTATAAATTCCAGCATATTTTTGACGCTGAAATCTACAGGAAATCATGCATGAAAGTTGAGTTTGTGTCGGTTGACTTTTTGGTCAACAGATTGCCTCGATTTGCTTGCCATGAGTCTCGAGTTGATAAAATTCAGTTTCTTTAGGAAAAATTTACGAATTAACATAAAAATCAGAATAATAAGATTAAAATAGGATTTAAGAGTAATTATTTCAGAATTAAATAAATTAAAATAAATTATCTTTTGACGTGATAAATTTGTAATACATAGGCTATTTGGACTGTGACTTGGACTCTGATTCATACCAGCAACAGGACCCCAGGCAAGATACCTTGCCAAATTGTTTATAGTACTTTGCATGCTATTTATATTTTTGTTTATTCATTGCATGTGTAGTTCGTTCAGTCATTACTATATATATTAGATATGTTGACACACACTTGACACCTAGTATCATGAGAGGACAATCATTAGGCGTATGGGCTTTTAACCACTCTGGTAAACCATAGTATATAGTTCGCACTACGGGCGTGTGTCGCGCTGGTCGCTACCCCCGCGGTATGTCGATTTTTGGAGTCTCGCTGGTCGCTACCCCCGCGGTATGTCAATTTTTGATGTCCATTGACGTGTGTGTGAGTTGTGAGGTAGATCGAGTAGCCTACCCTTGCCCATACGTCAAAAAGTTGTCCTCATTTGCATTCATATAGATTGTCTTGTACAGCGTACTTATTTATTTTCAAACCATATGCATGTTTACTGTATTCAAATTGGCTCATATTTTCTGTATCTTGTTACGTCCCTCTGAGGACCTGGTCCGCTGCCAGGTGTATCTTTTCTTGAGTATTTGCAGGAGCGCAGATTTGGATGGTTACATGTGATCCGAGGATGTCTTCTCTTCGAGCTGTGATGGATAGCTGGTATTCTTATATTGTGTTGTGGTGTTGTACTCATATTGTATTTGCTCTTATATTCGAGTTGGTAGTGGATTTGTTTCCATCCAACTATCATCCTTAGATACTTCTTATTGAGATCTAGTTTCATAGATACTGGTTATTTATTTCTATATGATTTTGGTGGATGAGATTTAGATTTTACCCTGTGACTTGTATTACATTTTATACCACTTGTGGATTTTATATTCATATTACAGCGTACGTATGGATTTGGTTTCCATATATTGGAGTTGCCATATCCATGCGGCTGGCATGCTTACGTGTCCTAGTCCTACGTACTTTTGGGACTGGGGCGATACAACATGCTGGCCGCATAACCCTCTCGGCCGCATAGAGTCTCCTGGTCGCATAAAGTCTTCATCGTCCCAAATCAGCAAGTTCTACCAAAAAATTCCAAGTTTTTTCGAAAACTTGTTTCCTCCACGAAATTCTCATATCAAGTCCAAATCCAGAGAAGTAAAGTTCAAAACTGCATGAAATCGAGTGCTACTCAATATGAAACTACTAGTTTTCGAAAACAAGTTTTAGTAGATCAAAATCAAGAAAACTCATGGAAGATCCAAACTTTAAACTCAGATCTACTCCAACCAAGCCATCAAAGCTAAAAGTACAAAGAAATAAACATGCAAAGGAACTCATAGAGAACAACATAGAACAACAATAATGCAAGAAACTAAATAAAAGACAATATAGCAAGTTCTTCCTCATTACCAATGTGTAGTAGCCTAAACCCACTACTAAAATACAACAACTACTAAACCCAAGGGGGGAAGGCCGGCCAGGGGGCTGGGGTGCTCCCGGCTAGGGGAGATGAGAGGGAAGAGGAAATGAAAAGGAGGAGAAAAAGAAAGAATAAGGAAGAGAGAGAAAGAGAGGGGTTTATATAGTGAGGGTGACTAACACTATTCACCAAACTAGAAATTGTACAAAAGCTGCTAGAAAATCCATAAAATATACGAGAAGAAATTATACAGGAATAGCACACATACATGCCAGATATAAAATAAAATAATACTAAAATAGTGAGACGGGTCTCACAGGTAGAGCTCGCTCACCTTTACTTATCTGCTTAGTCGTTCTACCGAGTTGACACAGCCTATCATTCCACCTGACTCGATAGAGCTTATCCCTAAATATCTGTAGTCTGATGTGAAGTACGATTTATTTAACTGGTATAACCATGCGAGCAGGTCGTGCTTCTTAATCATCCGACCCGAGCGGATTAAAGAAAAATTGCACCATCGTTTAAGTCCCGCTATTTCTGCCTCGCACTGAACTAGCCGACTGATTTCGTTTGCACGATAATTGACTCCGTACTCCTGCCCGAATCGAGACGATAAATCGAACCTCAGAAAGTTCTACGTAAAGCCTATAAATGAAACCAAAATTTGAATCAATACTTGTTTCCGAATCCATCTTATCGTAATGGAAGAGACTCACTTCATCGTTCCCATTTCGACTTATGTTATGCAACCAACCCAAATATCTCGTTTCAATCCGACTCCGCGTAATGCACTTGCGGAGCGGAACATGACATGCAGTCTGTTCGTTGTCTTCTTCTATACTACTTCTCCCATTGGTGATTGGAGGAGTAAGAATATTGGATATGTTTTCTTATTTATTTACTATGCTAATTTTCTTTGGATATCTTTCTATCTTTTATTATCATTTTTCATTTGTATGTTGTTTTGTAGTTGTTGTTGCCCAATATGGGTAGTAGTGTTTTAGGCTCTCTACGGGGAGTGAATTGAAACTTTTAAAAGGAAAGGAAAGGAAATCATGGACGGTCGTTGCTCCTTCTCTCGTTGGAAGTAAAAACTCCTCTCCCTCTCCTGAGCACTCGAAGTTGACCGGAGTCGAGAATGACCCTGGCACTCGAAGTTAGCCAGAGTCGAGAATCTCTCGAGCTTTCTTGTGGTCGGGACTGAACTCTACCCCTTCTTCTGCGGTGCAGCTAGCCGCATCGATAGAGACGGGATCTCCGGGTGGAACTGAATCCGTGTCAGATAGGTTGAGGAGCACAATGTATGGAAACCTGACACAGAAAATATGACAAATTTTTTTTACAAAACCAATTATTTTCTAAAATTATTTTACTAAACAAAATCTTAGTTTTTTTTCTTTCAGAAAAACTATTTTTGAGATGAAAATAATAAATCATAAAGTCAGAATTTGTATACTCAAAAAATAATTTTATAATTTACTTTCAGAAAACTGTTTTCAGAACTAAATTTCAAAAAACACATTCAAACGGACCCTCGATCTTTCTCTTCTTCAAATTTTTTTTTTTTTATCTCAACCTATTGAAGTCAATTTTACCCATGCATAAACAAATACTGCAAGAGAAATTTAGGTGCCTTATACAATCATAAACCTCGCATTGAAATGTTAAAACTTGGAATTTAACCCATTGACATAAACTTTGGAAAAAATGTTCCAGTTTGATTCATATTTACTGGTTTACCGATTAGACATGTTTCACTAGAAATATGAGCCAAGCACCTAACAAGGTTCGAATGAATGCGACTATACTAACCATTAGGGATTAATGGGCTTATTTTTGGAATCCATATTGTAGGGGTAGTTTGGTACACAATTTTCAAAAAATTATATTCCTAGAAAATTTATTTCCTTTCATCAAATCTATTGAGTATTTTGATTTTAGTGTGTTTGGTATAATACATAACATACCACATAATATATAGTTCTTATATTTGATATTGTAAATAAATTTTTTTTTTTTTTGCTAAATTGTCTGTCTTACAAAATAATATTATAATAATCTCATCCAATCATATTTTTAATTGGTGTAGTCTTGCCAGGTCAACTTCATGTCTAGTTTTGGTCATTTTCGTATTTTGGTTTAGTCGAGTCAGATTTGGGATCCAGTCGAGTCAGATAAGTTCGTGTCAGATTTGAGTTAGATTTTGGTTCAGTCAGCCGAGTCGGATTAAATTTGGATCCCCGAGCTTGGACCCAAGAGTTGATAGGGATAGTTTGAACAATTAAAAAATATAATAAATTTCGTTAGTCGAGAATAATAAATACCCACCTTGCCATGAAAATCATATTCTTTCAGATGGTGGGAATATAATAACCAGAGAAATAGTTATTCCCTGGCGTTTTCAATAAAATTTATTACAAATATACTAGTACATATTCAGCCTCCTAACATTCTAAACCTATCGAACGGATTAGCGGGTTAGCGGGTTAGCGGGTTACCAGGTATAGCCGCAGCAATAAGATCCATTGGGGGAGGTGACGGTAGCTGGTGTCTGCAGTAAATTTGGTTGGTGAGAAAATTTGAACTCACCGCCCCCCAAACCGTTCGATGTGTCTGTGGCTGTCGTGCCCACGTGAGCTGGGTCCCACATGGGGGCCACCCAAGCATAACATTTGCTACAATACGCAATCTGGGATCCGCTGTGCGGTCCAGAACACCGAGCAGCTTCTGTAGTCCAATTTAGTGAATAATTATCAGTATGTATATTCTTCGACCGTTGACCTAGTTATGATCCACTAATTCTTGTCAAGCACATGTTTGTATTTTGTTGTTCTAGTGCCATACATGAAGGGATAATATAACAAGGGACAAACATTATAAGCCCGTTTAGTTCATTGTAGTTTAATTCTACTCGAATAAAAAGTTCAGGTTCATCCTAATTTTTTTTTAAAAATATATTCTTACATATAAACATTCATTAAAATTAATAAAAATAATTATATAATTACGAGAGTTGTTATTTAATTTTTTTTAAATAATCTTGTATACATGTATAAGAGAACTGTAATTGTGAAAAAAAAAAAAATTAATGTTCAAAATTTTCAAAATGTGTTATCAAAATTATTTTTAATTTATAAAGAAATCAATAATTTATTTTATTTTATTTTTTAATAAATTAATAATAATTTTAGTAACATATTTTATAAATCTTTGTAAATTGTAAAAACCTCTTTAGTAATTACTAATTCCCATGTAGAAAATTATATATTTAATAATAAATTTATAATAATTAAGATGGATGTCTTTTAGTTTTTTTAAGTATTTTTAATAAATATTAGATAATTGTAACAATTTTTATATCGTTTAATAATAATCTATAAAATATATATAAAGTATGTATATATATACTAGTTTAATATAATTGAGTTTGTTTTACTTAAGGTTATATATGATGGCAGGAAAACGATAGAGAAAGATATTGAAGTTGAAGTTGGTACTGTTAACATAGAGTTTTTCGATACAATTCAATTTTACTGTTTTCACATCTAATGCACGCGATTTTCTAATTAGACAACGTTCCTCTCAGAGCATCCTCGTTCCTGATGCGAGTTTAGAAAATATGGTTGTCACATAGAAATTATAATTTTTTATTTTAAATTATTTTCTTCAATATAAATATAAATTAAATTTTAAAATTGACATAACAATAATATGTCAAAGGTTATATGAAATTGGTTGTCTAGATCTAGATAATGGACTTCACAATGCTTTACTTCTACATCATTAATTATGATTAAAAAAATTATTTTAAAAAAATTAAAAAAAATGTCATGCAAGTTGAAAAAAAAAGTTTTTATTGTCTTGTTAATACTTTTGTATTGGAGAACACTTTACGAAATCATAACACAAAACAAGATAATAGAATTGTAGATGCTCTCAATCTTCCCTCCCCAGGACCAGGATGGAATCAACTATACTATATATATATATATATATATATATATATATATATATATATATATATATGAAAGTTCAGTGCAAAATTTAGACTTAGCACATCATTACTATGGTTTTGAAAAGGTTGAAAAATTAAGCTGTCTAATACATTTCTAAATTTTCTATTTATTAAAAAAATTATTAATTTATTTAACTATCTCATATGATCTAATATAACTAAATATTTCTAATTCAAGTGATTAAGGTGAGGTTTTTGTTGTTGTTGCTCGAGTACAATTTTTAGAGAGAACAGTTTCTACAGTAAATTTATATTTAATTATGGGCTATTTGATATTATCTCCTCTTAGATTAGGTATATTGATATTACTTTCATGTTAGATTAAAAGTTGAGAAAATTTTCTAAAAGTATCGTTAAAAATTTTTTAACGACACTTTCAAAATTTATTAACAAAATTTTCAGATTTTTAACGACACTTTCAGGAGATATTATTAACTTTTAATCTATTAGAGAGTAATATCAATATACCTGAACTAAAAAAATTAATATTATCAAATAACCATTTAATTATTTTAATATTTTTTTATGCACATTGTACAAGTTACTAGTTTGTATAAAACAGTGTAGACAAATTAAATAATTTTGTATGTGAATATAAAGAAGAAGTGTGGGCTCTATATTTGTAGTAAAATAGACAACATGACCAAAGGAAGTATGTCGCACTACCCATGGTGGCTAGATAACTCAGAATTACAATAAAGGGATGTTTGGTTAGATGAAGTAGGATGCTATTTTGTGTACATATTGATGACGTGAAAAGAAATTTTTTTTGTTTGTTTGGATATTTTGAAAAAGTGAAAATTTTTAAAATTTGATATTTAGATGGTTGTTGAAGTGGGTTAAAATATAATTTTTTTTGAAGCAACGTGAATAGTAATTTTTTTTTTTGTTAATATAGAAAGAAAGTGGTACTCCAACCAAACATACGATGAGAGAGTAAGGATTTGTTACTTCCACACTCCACTTCGAAAAAAAAAAATTTGATATTAAATTTTAATTTCGTGTCAGGCAAAATTTATTGTTTATGTCAAATTACAATAAATTTTGTTTACAAATCCTCCAATCAAATACGTCCCAAATTCGAATTTTGACCACTTTCGTACTCCAAATCTATGAACCAAACAATCTCTAAATCCATGGAGAGACGTTCTAACTAAAAATCAGGATTAAGACCACTTTCATATTCTAAATCTGTTTGGTTCGCAGATTTCGTGCATGGAAGTGACCAAAATCTGAATTTTAGATCACTTTACGTGTTTTGTTGGAGGATTTACATACAAGATTTATTTTGATTTGACATGAACAATAAATCTTGTCTGCCACAAAATTGAAGTTTTTGTATCATAATTTTTTTTGATTTGACATGAACAATAAATCTTGTCTGCCACAAAATTGAAGTTTTTGTATCATAATTTTTTTTTCCTCCGAGATGGAGCAAGGAAGTAAAAAAATTCCCATTCCCACATCGCACGTTTGTTTAGAGAACCACTTTCTCTCTACTTTAACAAAAATAAGATTTACTATTCATGTCACTTTAATAAAAAGTTATATTTTTTTACTCACTTCAATAACCAATCAAACAAAAAAAATTAGAATTTCTCACTTCTAACTTCCACTTCATCACCCAAATGAAAAAAATTCACTTCGCTCTACTTTACCGCAATGATTATGCAAAATGTCAATTTTTAAATTTTTTACTTCGTCGAACTAAACTGCCCCTCAGCCCCACCACCAAAGTGCAAAAGTGTTACTTTTCTTTGAAGTGACTTTAATAGTAAAATTTTTTTTAATAAAGTAAAGAGAAAGTTGTCCTCCAACCAAAATGCGAAGTGAGTGTCACGTCCCGATCTTCCACAGGTAATCGGTCGTCCCCGCTGGACTACAATCACTGCGCCAGCGCTCCCGCGGAACGATCATTCTCATCTGGACGTAATGCCGCACGAGTGCAAGCCGCTTTCGTGCAAGACCATGATCCGAACATGCAATAAGATGTCTAAGCCACAGAGTCTCACAGATAGTCCGAGTACAGCGAAATATGAAACGAACATGCGATTGGTAACAAGTTCACATAGTCGTTAATAGCGGAAGCATTGTATAATACAAGTATAGAAGTAAAGCAAGCTCTTTATTGATATTGAATAAGTGTTACAAGCGGCGCTAGGCCGAGATTACAAGTCGCTCAAGCCTCTCTCTCTCTCTCTCTCTCTCTCTCTCTGAAACGATAAAAGCGTGCCAAGTGGTTACATTTGTGGAATGATACGTAGGCGATGTTCCAACATTATGTCTTGTATAAGTGCTTCAATTCCGGACGCAACGTTCCAAGGCTCCAGAGTGAATTTCACGTCTTAGCACGCACGAAGGGAGGTTTTCGCACCGAACGAGGTTCTCCCGCACCCTGCAAGCAATCTGGTGGGTTATCAGTACATGAATGCATTGGTGGGGAGGCTTCTCGCCCGTTCGACAAATCCAAACACGTTATATAGGTTTCGTGCACCATCTATTAAGTTATCTTTCTATTCTTGCCTTAGGATCAGTTTTATGCATGATGTAAAGTCCAACTCGTGTGGCAGTGCGTCGTGCGATATAAGAGTAACACGGCGAGACTTACCAACTTACCATTTGTCCTTCCCTGTCCAAGGCAACCAAGTTAAATCAAACATAAGCATATATATATACATAATGAAATCTAGGGGCAATAATATATGCAAACACAAGTATCGTGAGCGAGGTACTGTTTCAGAAGCACGAGTTATACAGGTTACTCAGGTGTGTTGCATTGGATGTTCAAGTGTTCAATTATACACAAGTGTCTCATATTCATATCGTTCAGGTATTTTAGATGCAGTTATAGGTACATGTGTGTTATACTCATATCCGTTCAGGTATTTTTGATTACTGGATGCGATGCAATGACTCACACGTGGATTGCCGCTAAGCGAGGATAACTTATCTATATGAACATGAGTCACTGGCATAGCCATAAAGGACGAGTTATAGTCTTGAACGAGGATGGTATACAACAAAAGTACGTGCGGTGCTGCAAGCCATCCCATCAATCCCGTAAAACTGTCAGCCTTTGAGCAAGAATGCACAGCGTTAGCGGAGACGCCATCATGCTCGCACGTGAAAGGTTGTTGCGTGAGTTCCATCCTGATCGGATCGGCACCGAAGACCGTCCGTGGAACGATATTCGAGAATCTTCCTTGTTAACAAGTTGTCTACGACATGCAAGTCTTGGGTCTTCCAAATTCACAATATGACATGATAATTCTTGATTCTTGTTCTGAACGAGCATTGCTCCACGAGCTGTGATTCTTGATTTACTTGACATTATTTTTGTTCAGTGTTCAACTTGACTTGATGCATTTCCCTGGTTCAGGGACTGCCTTGGCGACCTAACGGTCCCTGATACTTGCAGGTTCATATTGCACAAAAGGACTATTTGATAGTCTTCTCGCTAACTAGATGCATGCACGATACAAATAGTGTTACTTGATTGTGGCATTAATTATGTGACAAGCATTGAAACGAGGCAACGATTATAAACTACAGTGTAAGCAGGCAAGCATGCATTTATATGAAAACATAAGCATTTATGTTGGCACGGTCTAAGGGGTAGCGTGAGGAGTGACTCCGTACAGGGACATATTGAGCGACATAGTCTATGGGCGTGCAGTGTAAGCAAGTGAAGTAGTGCACTACGAAGAGTATATATATATATATCGATCTACTCGAGGCATAGCAGGGTCTACTTGCACAAAGCAAGGGTAGCATGCAACGGTCCATTTATAAGCAAAGTTTTATTTCCATATTCTAACACAAACAATACAATTTGGGATTAATCCCTTAGCCAGGTGCGTTATATTCGTTATTAGCATGAAGGGGTGATTCACCTAGCGAGCATGTATCATATATATTTTAAGTGTGCTGGCTAAGCAAAGACAAGTTCATTGTAGCCACCCACCTTAGCAATGATTCTCCTCGGTCGAGCGATACTCCGAGCGAGCCTTTGAAAGTCTAAGTCTGAACTCCTGAAGGGCCAAGTATGGAAATTTTTTGCCTCAAACGAGTATTCTCACTGAGCAAAATAGGTTGGGTTGTTGCACTTGCGCCATTTGAATCGGTTGTCCGCTTGAACAAAATGGGTCATTATATTACACACCACTCAAAAAAAATCTCATCCTCGAGACTTCCTGAGGATAAACCGGTATATCGCAACTATCGAATCTATCTCAAGCATAGCGATCGGTACCAATAGATCCATTCGAACACAATTTCCTACTCGTTCCTTATATCGTGTT